>JAAOAS010000343.1:0-86667 GCA_013396035.1 Fusarium pseudocircinatum
GTGGAGGAGGAGTGCCAGGAGGGGGAGGGGGAGGGGGCGCTCCAGCATTTGCTGAACGGAAGCCCGAACTCCATCCGCCTTGGTTATCACGGCCAGAATTTCCTGGACCGCTAAAACCACCTCCACTGCCTGGAAACCCCTTATCCTGATTTTGGAAACGACCAAGAGCCCATGCACCGAAGCCAACACCCACAACCAGCATTGCCATTGCCATGTTCCCTAATCCGTGGAAGCCTTCCCACCACGTACGGAAAGCAGGCGCCAAAGTCTGGCCGAGGACCACGAGGATCAGAGCTGAAGCGAATCCAGCTGCGAAACTGTTCACATTCGGTTGCATGGATGGTAGGTACAAGAATCCGCCTCCAGAGGAGTGCTCGGGTATAACAAAAATGTCATATTTTCCCGGAGGCAAGCCAGAACCCTTTGGCACTCCGCCATGAGGCGGAGGCGGCGGAGGGGGACCGCTCATTCTCGACTGTCAGCTCGAGTAGGCTTTGTTCTAATATTGGCTCCTCGGACTATGGAGTTTTTGGAGTCGCGAACGCAGACGAAATCGATTGTTTAGGGGAGTCTCGAGGAAGCCATTAAGGCTTTTTAGTGTGATTGGAACTACGAACAGGTCAGCCAATGCCATCCACATGTTTTGACACAATGAACAGTAACCTCTCAAAGCCACTGAAGTTGAGAAGAGAGGACTGAGAGTCGACAAAAACTTGCGTTCCCGAGTGGCTGGGGCTGGGTTACGGCAAAGGGAAACGAGATTGGACAAGACAGGACTCACGCAAGACAAAATCGGGAGTACAGGGGATTGGATCTACTCGAGGATCCTGAGTACAAAAAACGGACGTTGCAAAAAGTATCGGACAAAGAGCAACGAAACAGAAGCGACCGCTTGTGATACAAAATGACAAAGCCCTACTTGCTCCAACTTCGTGCAGGTACTGAAGGTTTGTACGGCGAGTCGGTCAGGTCAGGGACGGACAAGCGAGACGAGGAAAAAAAAAAAAACCAGGATGTCGAGAGTTACGAGGAAAGGAGGAAGACACAGGAGAAAAATGGCTCGGCGGTCGTTGGTGGAGATGAAGATGGAGAGCGGAAGCGGAGGCAGAGGCAGAGAAGACAAGGTCGAGGCAGCGAACAAGAAGGAGTGAGTGCAAGGAAGCTCCATGAGGAGCCACCTCCCCAATTGTTTACTTCCACTTTGGGGAAAGTTGGCTGTGGCCCCGGGCGGGACGGGTGATGGGCCTGAAGGTACGAGAGTACATTGTAGGTACTTTCAGCGCCTGCTGCAGTTAGTCCAGGGCCACGAGACGCTTGAATGCTAGCCCAGCCGCGCTAAATTTCACCCCGCCAGCGGTGCACGTCTTCATCAGCCCCACATTCTGAGCATCGTCACTCACTGGTGGTTTTTGACTGGTGGATAGTACCAGAAACGAGGACGATGGCCCAACCTATCAGTTGGGAGAGACTAGGAACCAGGATCCAACGCCGCGGTTTTCAACGATTCGGAAGGTGGCTTTTCTGTCCACGCAATTTGGCGAGGCCACTCGTTCGTGGCACGATGTTTGAACTGCTGAGTGGACAGTTCAGTGAGAAGGGTTTGATCTGTCAATCCAACTCTATCTCGATGGCCAAAACGGCCAGGTTCTGTCTTTGTTTGATCTTGAAGAATCTCATGATATCTCGCTTCTTACCCAGGGCGAAACGATCTCAGTATCTGATCTACACATATCAGAGCTCGATAGCCGAGAGGTATCCCTTACAAGAGTTAAGAGGTATACCTGTACTCTGTAATCTATGGACTTTGGTCATGCTTTTTCAATGGCCATTTCTGTTACTTCCACTGATCCAACGGTCAAGCGGCCTTTTAGCCCCCAGCGTTCCTCGTCTTCATTTCCCCTCAGAACATGACACCATTCAAAGCTGGGTCTCCCCTGCTTGTCAACCTCTCAACATCTTCTATTCTCAAGGTTATTCCTTCGCACAGTTCCTTGTGCAACTCGTGTGGCTTACTTTCACGAGAAGCATTGACTGGACCCTGTGGATCAAAGGCACAAACAGGACAGAGCTCGAACGTAGAACAAGCTCGAGCCCAGGATCAAGAAGGAGGGGAAGTTGAAGATATCTGGCGTCTGGCTCCTTCGTAACTCTGTGGCCAATTCGCGCTGCAGCAAATGGGATTGTCCCCGCCTGTCGATCTCACCAGCAACAGTATCGTGATAGGCATCCAAGCTCTATGATTTGAAACGATTGGGCTGCAATTCATATCGCTCTCTTGTCCTGCAGTAGTGGTGCACCTTTCTTCCCACAGCATGTACTGTATGCGTGTTTTGCCTCAATGTTTTGACCAAAAAACCACTGCAGGATCTCGTATGCATCCCCCGCCTCAAAGCAGATACATCTCTGTCGTCGAGCAACATCCGTGATATCTCCCGCATCGGTGACTAGACACTTGATACAAGTTCCACAGCTCGTGGGTAAAAAGTCCAAGCTTCGATACCGCCTGTCAGCCCACATGTGCAAAGTTTGCACATCGTCACCGACAAGATGCAGCAAAGAGACTTCAGGCTAGCAATGTCGGCATTTTCACCGCTCTGAATGCTGAGGTAACTGATATCCGCATCGGTGGTCTAGGCCTCACGATACCCTTGTTGCGGCTTAGAAGCGATGTCGCGGCCTCCTCTTTTTTTTGCCGACTGCCTGTCCACGGTTACATAGAGATTGTACAACTGGGTACTCAGCACCAATGCCATGGATGCGGTGCTTGTTCTTGTGGAAGTGGTAAAGCCAACAAATATACTTCCACTTCCCCGATTCCTGCGGTAGTGAAAAAAGTCTAGAGTAGAGTTTCGTCCCTGAAGCCGGCAAACTCTCTTGTAGGTGACCAATTGCCGACGTCATGCCGCTTGGATGCAACCCAGAGGGTTTGCTTCTTCAGAGGCTAAATTGGTTGTTACGAAAGGTCTCAGTGCTCACCAGGTTCAGTGCCTAGGGGCACGATTTGTGAAAGAGACGCAATGCATTGTGAAATGTCCGCAGCTTCCGCAGTGCCAAGCAAAAGAGGAGTGGCTGTCCGTTCATCGCCTCACCGCTGAGGCCCTCTATCCACCACCACCCACCTCATTTTTCTCTGTATCTTCAGACATAATTTCCCAGCCACTTCTAAATGCAAGTAATCAATTTTACGAGAGCGTGCATTATTCACTGCGTGGCTCCAATCATGACTTGTAATTCGTTCAGTTCGAGTCTGTCCTTTTGTGCAACCAATTGGTGACTGACTCGAAAGCGTTCAGTTGACCACGTTTATTTCACCGTTGCCTGGCAACCAGAGATCAGCAAAATACAACACTGTTGAACCCAGGAAAAAGAAAAGAAAAAACGCGCTAAGCTCGTGACGACGTCGGCTAGTGACGTAGCCACGCCACTAAAAAATTGAGCCTAAAGGACGGGCGGGATGGTCTGAGTCTCAGTTATTCCGCTGTACCTATATCTGAGCCTGAAGTCAGATCTCAGACTGAATCAATACATGCGAAAAGATCAAGAGGGAAGAACATAAAGATATTTCATGTTTACTTATTTCTTTCGTATGATGCTAATCTCTTAGAGCTGCAGACATCACTCAATCACTATCACTCAAAGGTTGTCACCCTGTTCGTTTTGGTTAGGTGGGCTGAAGTGACAGGCTCAGGTCACCACGATGTACCTCTGTTGTACCCTCTGCAACCCAACCCAGGCCCATCCTCATGCAACGTGGAACGGTCCGGCGCGCCAGGGAGAGCTTGACTTGTCCTTTCTGATTACCCGTCGAGTCGGATCGTCTGTTGACGAAGCAAGTTTCGTGACTTTTTGTTTTCATTGTGACGGTGATACTGCGATGTGATGTAGTTGACTACTACCAAAAAGCACGACATGTGATGAGAAACAATGGCTTTGAGATTAAGACAAACTCGCGCTTCAAGGATGAGACACACGGCTGTCTGTGGAGAAAGGGTCCTGGTGACATTAACTCAACATAATCTGCTGTAGACAAGGAACAAGGTTTCACTTCACATGCTGCACACTGTAAACTTCCATGTACTCTCAACGGTGATGCATTCAGCGTTCATTGCCTGTCAATCTATTATTACTTTACTTCACAAACACGACTTCGGTGTATAAAGCACCCTCCAAATCAGAACCCCAATTCAAGTCAATTCAATCCAAAGCCACACAAGACGCCTTGCATGCCCATATCAAACGCTCCCCCATCGATTCTGTACCAGGAATGTCGCAATGTCTGCAACCCATGATAGCCCATTAGATAATACCCTTAGAATCCAAAGCCACCAAACGGCGACTTGTACCACAAATAGAACCAGCTTTACCAGTAGTAGGAGAGGTAGCTGTCACATCTTCTTGATCCGGTTGTTCGCGACCTTCAGTTTGGCCCCTGTGCGATCGGTGTCCTGGTCCAGTTCATCCAGTAGACGGATCTGATCCTCGACCTCTTCATGGATTCGCTCGCCCATCTCTCTTTGTCGTCGAATGACTGCGGTGAGCTGTTCAACAGCAAGATCTTGGTTTTGCATCTCCTCCTTTTGTAGCTGTAGTACTCCTTCGTTGCCCAATTCTCGTGTCTTATCAGTCTCTGGCAGAGGAGCACCCAGAACACGACCAGCAGGACGTCCTCCCTTCAGTAGCCCAGCCTTGTCGGTTGCTGAGGCCTGGCCTTGACTTAAGCCCCCTCTTCCTGAAGCTGATGTGGAATTGGGCATGCTGTTGGACAGCTTATCTAAGCCCTCACGTTCCATGCGGGCTTGGGAAACCAGATCCCGGCGACGCCGCAGCTCGCCTTCGCCCAGTCTTTTTGACTCTTGTATCTTTCGTAGTCCATCCGCAAGTGTTGCGATCAACGTTCCACTCCGGACGAGAACCCTTTTAGCCGCTGCGCCCGCTTCCGCGGCGGCCGTTGAATTGCCATTATCAACAGCAGCATCTCGTCGCGACAGACATTGTCTAGCCTCGTGAAGATTCTGCTTCAGATCTCGGTGAATATCTAACCATGTTCCCGGATCAGCAGCACCAGCGACGGCACTCTTGATCATGCCGCCCGCTGAAATCGCCGAGTTGGTTGTGCTCGAGCTTGGCAAGTTTAGGAAGGCTCTCCAAGCTGATGTGTCACGCCATCGTCGATCAGGTGACTCCGCAATCGCTCGTAGATACTTCTCGAGTCCTGCCTGGCGGTCTCGGGTCAATTCGACTGAGTTGACAGTCGACTTCAGCCAGTGTTTGGCTGGTAGAAGTTCTGGTGGCGGAGCGCCAACTTGTTGCGTCAGAGCCTGATGGAGGGCATCGAAGTCTGAGTATCGCTTTTGAACAACAAAGGAGCGCAGAGGTAGTCGAAGTGTGATATTGTAGAGTGTGTAAGGTTTCTTGGAGCCTTCGTCGGAAACGCTCGTTGAAGGAATGGCGATTTCTGGCGGCGGTGCCATCTTGATTGAAGCTTGGTTGTAGTGATGATTGCCAGTACTGTAGAATGGTCCTGGATTCAAATGAAAAGTATGAAAGAAAAAGATGTTGATGTTCGCCTGTTACGTGGTTGAACGGCGAATGTTGATTGTGTGAATTAAGACATGAAAGACGATAAATGCGTCATGGTCATGGCGTCTATCAAAAGAAGCTGCCTGACGTATTCGTACAGCTTATTATGCATTGGATGCCCAGGCTGTGTTTTAGTGCTCGTGGCTGACCGTCGGTGAAGGTCACGGCGCTCGGCAATTGGCAGCACTAAACTACAATTGGTTGCGCATGCGACCTGTTGCCAGAGTGATCCACATTTGAAGTCAAGGTCTTTGAGCCTCACGATGCAATGTGAACAAGGTCATGTGAGAACTCATGATGACCTGTCATGGCGATAGCAATGATGAAGAAGACTCTGGGTCTGATTTTATTATACGTGGGCTTGTCTAAAGCGTTGTGTAGGTCCCAAACTTGGCAGAGTGTCACTTTACACCTGTGATTTAACAAATTGGTATTGGAACATAATTTACATAACCACAATCATACATAACGCCCTAAGCTGATTTCAAATCATGCACTTGCCTTCAAACTGTCATCCTGCTTATGTTCGATACCTGATCATAGGCAACATGAAAGGTTTCCTAACTACGAAACACTGGACTTAAGCACTTCATAGTTTCATGGCATATAGATTTCCCGGGCTCCAAATTGCATCTCATATATGATGTTGCCTCTTTGGTGGTCTTAATAGAAGAGCCAAAACAGGCTTTGATCCCCCTTACATTCTTTCAAACCCGCTTTTCAATATAAACTGTGAGACTACATCAACAAACATACCTCAATTCGAATGCTGGTGGCAATATCCGAGAGTCCTACATCAGTAATAGCAAGACTTGGAGGAGCTGTACAAGTGGAGGGGCTGATCTCATGTCTATCATGGCCTTACATGAAACCAGCATCATCGCAGGACCTCAAGGTTGTATCGGCCGACATAACGAGTCCGGCTTGGTAATAGGCCAGTCTCTTGTGTTTGAGCGTAGTCTTATAATTTGTAAACGATCCTATAGCTCTTACAACCTGGAAATTGGCAGCACTCTTAGGGACAATTGTCCACCTGACTCTCAAAGTGCATTAGCAGCATATTATTCCACAGACTGTCAGCTTGAATATCATGTATATCACACTCCAGCCCAAATGATGTATACTTTGGGTATCTCGACAGTTTATGTACAAATTCATCACATTACTCTAACATGTCAAATCAGCCATGCTTGTTTCTATACTTCCCCAGTTTGACTTGGATTTCCATGGTCTCGGCTCGTCCCGCTCCCAGTTGCTGGCCACAACGTTACCCGTAACACGGCGACACATGCTCGAGTGTCCAACAAGATCAATTTTTACACTCATTCTCGAGTACTCTATGTGAGTCCCAGAACAAGTACAGACACAACCTTCGCTTCTAGAGCCAAATATTGTCCTCCAACAGCTCAGCGAACTCCCTTCCCAAAGGGTTTGGGTCACAACTCCATTCCATGCCCTGTTTAACTCGTGCCAGAGAAACCAGTGTCACCCCAGCCCAAATCGTGGTCGCGTTAAGTACATCTTCCAGCTTTCGATGTCATCAACAAGTCTAAAAGGTCTCTTGGTCATCGAGACCCTCGCCCTCAGCAGGAATCTCGAATCCCTCCTCTGTTGAGTAAAGGATAGTTTGGATCTGCTTTACGAGGCCATCCTCTTGCTTCTCCAGCTCAGGGTCCTCATCAACAGCCTGTTGAACAAGTAGCTCAATATCCCGCAATTTGCTGAAATAGAAGTCTCGTTCCCTCTCCAGGCCTGTGACGGTCTCCTTCAATGTGGCATTCTCTTGCTGAAGAGCTGCGGTCGCGGGTCCAGCGGCCTTTGCAACTCTGGGTCCACCACTGGGGGTACCGCTTCCCACGCGGCGAGCGGCGCCAGTGCTAGCAGCAGGTCGGGGTGCTGCGGCTGCGGGAGGCATTGAGCCACCTTTTCGGCGGGCAACGGCATCGTACTCGTGGTCGGGGAAGTTGAGGTCCCAAAATCGCTTTGTCCACTGGAGGAACTCGAGGTTGTCTTGCATCTTGCACTTGATAAGTGCGGAGACAGGAATAGGCTTGTCAATTTGGTGCTTGGTAAAGGTGTCTAAAGACACGTCAGCATGTCGTTCGTTGGCGAGAGAGTAAAGCGAATGACTGACTTTGCAAGACCTTGAAATTTTGAATATACAAGTATTCAGAGTTCACATTGAACTTGACCTTTGACATAGGGACGTCCATGTAGATACTGTCAAAGACCTGGCAGAGGGCAGCACTAGAAAGGCGGTGTTAGAAAGTAACATGATGTAGATGATGATGCGTGCTTGTGTGGTGGTTGATATTATCAGGATTGACATGTGAGGCTCCCTGTTAGTGGTCGTGATAGCGATCGCGGGGTTGTTTGGTGTTCTTGATAATCCCTTGCTTCGATCATGGCATGGTGCAACACGACGCAGCGATCCGTGACGAGGGGGCGGGGCAAACAAAAGATGGATGGACTCACCCAGTACCGCATTGCTCAACCTTCGTAATGTTAAGCTGAAGGAGGCTGTTGAGCCATGCAACAAGCTCTTGTCTGTAGCATCATGTATTAGTATGTAAACAATATTTGGGAGTAGCTAGCTGTCTTGTAAACAGCTCCAGATGGCATCACCAACCTCGACTCGCCCATTTTGAACTGATTGTTTGTTGTAGGGTGTGGTGTATTATTCGGATTCGTGAGACCGCAAACAAGCGACGTAGGAGAAGGGCGAAAGGCGTTGGTTCGTTTCTAGAGGATATCGAGTCGAGAAAGGAAAACAAACTGAACGAAGGCGCAAAAGGGAAGCTAAGGAGATTGCGTTCGTCGGGTTAAGTTGGGGAGAAATTAAAAGCAGCCGTCTTCGCGCTGATTCCACGAAGTCGTTCATGGGTAGCCTGTCGCCCAATCAACCAACCGGTCGTTGGTGGGGGGTACCCAGAGGGACCAACGCATTCGCTGTGTTATGGCTGATTGTGTTTGGCACAGAAGGTACCGCCACGTACCGCAACGCTAGAACCCCTCCTACCCCCCGCTACGTCCCCTAGAGCTTGCTCCAGCCAGTGAAGTCACGTGTCGAGCCGCCCATTGACGCTTGGGAAAGCAGCAAGCTCTCTAGGCTCTCACCGCCAAAATTTTGAAAAGCGGCAGAAAAAAAAGTTCGAGATTTACTACGAAAGGTGCCCCACTGCTTCTGTCGCGTCTGCAAATCTTGATAGAAGAGCTGTACGAGTGCCTTTTAATCCGACAAGATGGCACCCTCGCAGAAGCGAAAACCTGCGCAAGACGATTTCATTTTTACAATTGACGACAATGACGATATTCCTGTCGAGGAGGAGGAAGTGACCGCGGAACCTCCCAAGAAGAAGGCCAAGACCAGCAAAAAGTCAAAGAAGTCAAAGCGTGCAGCCAGTCCTGAAGATGACGAGGAAGAAAATGGTGTAGAGGGCATTTGGGGATTCAATGATGACGACGATGGTGCCATGGACTCCGACTTCGAGTTTGGTGCTGAGGAAGCTACCGATCTTGGTACAGTAGAATTCGAGGGCTGGGGGTTCGATGGCGCAAAGAAGGGTATGGCCGTTGAGAAGAAGGGCGTGGATCTGGATGAGATTATTCGAAGGCGTCGCGAAAAGAAGCTTGGCAAATCTGACCCCGAAGAGACTGCCGCTGCAGAAGAGAACGAGGCCATGGATGTTGATCTGGACGACGACGATGACGAGGTTCTCGCAGACGACGCATTCGGTATGAACGTTGCTTCTGATGCTGAGGAATCTGGTGACGAGAAGGACGAAGACGATGAGGATGAATCTGGAGCTGAAGACAAGGATGAGGAAGACGACGAGGAAGACGAGGATGCTGCATCAGACAACGACTCTGTCGCTACTCCCACAGGGCACCCAGATGACGATGCTTCCGACGATAGCGACGATGAGGAGGACGCCGAGGAGGAAGCTAAGCGAAAGGCTTTCTTCGCCCCCGAGGAAGAGGAGGCATCTGGCAAGAAGAGTGCCTCGTCTTTCCAAGCCATGTCCCTGTCACGTCCCATCCTCCGTGGTCTTGCTACAGTAGGCTTCTCCAAGCCTACGCCCATTCAGGCCAAGTCAATTCCTATTGCGCTTATGGGCAAAGATCTTGTCGGTGGTGCTGTCACTGGTTCCGGAAAGACTGGTGCCTTTATTGTTCCTATCCTGGAGCGTTTGCTATATCGACCCAAGAAGATTCCCACCACTCGCGTCGTTGTTCTTACTCCCACCCGTGAATTGGCTATCCAATGTCACGCTGTCGCTACAAAGCTTGCTGCCTTCACTGATATCAAGTTCACTCTTGCTGTCGGTGGTCTGAGTCTCAAGGCCCAAGAGGTTGAGCTGAAGTTGCGCCCAGATGTCATTATTGCTACTCCTGGTCGTTTCATTGATCACATGCGAAACTCTGCCAGCTTCAACGTTGACACTGTTGAGATTATGGTGCTTGATGAAGCTGATCGTATGCTTGAGGACGGTTTCGCCGACGAACTTAACGAAATTCTTACAACACTCCCCAAGTCACGCCAAACCATGCTCTTCTCCGCTACCATGACATCGACTGTCGACCGTCTTATCAAGGTCGGCCTTAACAAACCTGCTAGAGTTATGGTGGATTCTCAGAAGAAGACTGTTACTACACTGGTGCAAGAATTCGTTCGCTTGCGCCCTGGCCGAGAGGAGAAGCGAATGGGTTACCTGGCACACGTCTGCAAGAACATCTACAAGGAGCGAGTTATTATCTTCTTCCGACAAAAGAAGGAAGCTCATCGAGCTCGAATTATCTTTGGCTTGCTTGGTCTCTCATGTGCTGAGCTTCACGGTAGCATGAACCAAACACAGGTTAGTCTTATTCTGTCTCACAGCTATGACCATCACTGACACTATTTAGCGTATCTCAAGTGTTGAAGACTTCCGAGACGGCAAGGTGGCGTACCTATTAGCCACCGATCTTGCTTCCCGTGGTCTTGATATCAAGGGCGTCGATACCGTCATCAACTACGAAGCGCCTCAATCACTAGAAATCTACGTCCACAGAGTTGGTCGAACAGCTCGTGCTGGTCGTAAGGGTACTGCCTTGACATTAGCTTCTGAGAATGACCGCAAGGTCGTCAAGGCTGCTGTGAAGGCTGGCAAGGCCCAGGGCGCCAAGATTGTCAGCCGACAGATTGAGGCAGCCGAAGTTGATGCTCTTCAAGCTCAGATCGATGAGATGGATGATGAAATCGAGGAGATCATGCAAGAAGAGAAGGAAGAGAAGCAGCTCGCCCATGTCGAGATGCAGGTCAAGAAGGGTGAGAACCTCATCCAGCATGAGGCTGAGATCAAGGGACGACCTCGGCGAACATGGTTCGAGTCTGAACACGACAAGAAGCAGTCCAAGCAAGCCGGCAAAGATGAGCTCAACGGCATGAGAGAGGCGATGAAGAAGAAGACGGGCAAGCTAAGCAACAAGGATAAGAAGCGCCTTGACAACAAGCAACTACGTGCCGAGGGTGGCGGAGAGTGGAGGAAGGGCAAGTCGTCAGAGGCTGACATGAAGGCCCGACATAAGGAACAGGCCAAATCAAGGGCCAAGGGCCGGGCGACTAAGGAGGGAGGCAAAGATGCCGCCCCCAGCAAACCCAAGGGAAAGGGAAGAACCGGTGGTAAGAGGAGATGAGCTAAAAGTTTAGAGGAGTTTATTGGCAGCGATGTATAGGCAGTTTTAGGTTAATTATATCCATGACCATACACAATCCGTCTTGCTCTTCCTCTTTTGAGGAATCTCTAACCTGATTCGGCGCTTTGTGAGGAATGTTGCAATAAGGTTTGAAGGGACTGGACGTGCCTGTAGATCTATGCAACCCTGATCGGCAATCTGACGTTTACGTGACGCTAAAGGATTGACGAATCCGTCTTCAATATTTTCACTTTTCAGGGCCATTACAAATTATCACAAGTCATTGGTCAATGAAGTTCACGAAGAAAATTACTGTATTAAGTATCAAGGAGTGTGTAAGCTGTAATCGCTCGCTATACCGCTAGCACCATTGCTTTTGTCGTAAGAAGCACGCTAGATATCATTTCATCATGTGTAAAAGAAAGTCCTCATAACTTCATCCGTAAATCCGGTCCCAAACTTAGAGATTGATGGGACTGATGCCAATGGATGCCACAAGCTCGCTCTGGAGTCTGATGAGGTTGACAATGGCATTGTCCAGACCAGTGATAGTGGCACTACCTCCAACGTTCGCAGCTCGTACAGCAGCCGCGAAGAGGAGAACAGGACTAAGAAAAGGGTTGATGGCAGCCTTGACAGCATTGATCTCAGACTGGAAAGTAGCTCGCAGAGCAGGAGTCAGGTCTGTGATGGTGATGGTGACAGTAGCCTCGATGTTCTCAAAGATTTGGATAATGAGGTTAATAGCAGCAGTGAGTGTCACGATCTGTTGGTTGGTAAGACCAATGGCTTGGGCAGCAACACCACCAGCTGCTCCTGTTGTGACGCTGACAATCGTGGTTGTGGAAGCGGTTAGGCCTTGGGCGATGGCTTGGTAGTTGGCTTTGAGAAGAGCCTGAGCTTCTACGATGACTTGGGCATCGACGTTGTTCTTGATCAAGGCGACATTATCGTCTATAATCTTGTTAGTAACAAGAAAGTTGGGAGTGTTGGGGAGAAAGGACTTACTGATCTGGTTGAGAGTTACCAAAGAGGCGTCAGATAGAGTGTCGACTGAAGACTTGATGGTTCCTGTGACGGTTTGTTGCCGACGGAAAGGAGAGGCCGTGGCGAAGGAAGCAAGAGTGATGAGGCTGAGGAACTTCATGTTGATTGTGGTAGTTGGAGTGATCGAGATAAGTCTTGATTATGTGATGAGTTGATGATTTGTGAGTGAAGTGATGATAATGATGATATTTCCATGCGCCAGACCAAGCAGGTTATATAGACTTCACTTCAACACTAATCCCAGAAGCCATCGTATGAATCGCCACCTCGATCTCAACAACCATCGCCCACAGCTTATCGAGCCCAACCTAACAGGTTTTGGGCAACCCTCCCGAGCAACATTCCAAAGCCCAGACACACATCATATCTCTAGACTGGGCCCCATTCCAGCGCCTCAGAGTTAACTTTGACAGTTTCCTCCGAGGACTAGACCTAGAGCAGTCTCGGATCACGCCGTTGCCGCCGGGCCGTTACCAGGAGGCGCTTGTCCAGGGGAGGGGGATGTGCATGCGGTACTACCCTTTTGAAAGAAACACGCATGTTGGTGAGAGTCAACTTGACGTCTGGAACGGTCGATCGTGTCTTGATTCTTTTGAGTTTGTTGGGAGGCGGCCATTGAGAAGGGAGGGATTTCCCCATACTTGAGACAACGGTGATAGTCGGGCGTTTTGTGATCGAGCGGCAGACAAGGTGACTTGGACTTGAATGTCTAAGTTTGGGAAAGACTATTACAAAAGTGCTCCGGCACTATCTTAGTTCCTGGGGTTAGTTCAAGACGTGCCGTGTTTGTCTACCGTAACTAGTTTCTATAAGTAGAGAATTGGCTTAGACTGAACTCGGGGTTTCTCAAATCAGCACTTCGACTCTCAGCATAAGTTCGGCCGCCTCGATCGTAAACCTCATCTCTTCGCTTGGTGTCTCGGAGAAAAGATGTAAGGTCATTTTCTTTCAGCCACTTAGCTAATAAGCACAACGATCCTCAATGGTCTTGAAGCTTGGAGCATCATGTAATCTTGGCGCTGCACAAGATCGCAAATCGGATATCTAGATTGTGACTACTGCCGCAGCTCGAAATATGTGAGATGGCGCCTGTAAAGGCAGGGTTAAAAGAACCAGTCGGCTTCCGAGTCTCTGTGAGGGTTGCCTGTGTGTCTTAGACAACTGTCACTTTGCCGTTATTTGACAGCCGGAAAATATTCCGGAACTATCCATTGTCTCACATGTAAGCCATGTTCGCGGTGTATTCACTACTTGTGGAATATGTTGCATCACAGATCTGGACCAGAACAACTGCAGCTTCACGGCGCGGTGTGTTCTAGGCCACGGATGGAAAGTCTGACTTACAGCATCTTGATCACTTCTGAGACAATTCTCTCATTCAAACAGATCTTTCAAGAGTCAGATCCGAGCAGTGAGGTTTCGGAGACTTGTTTGAGGGTGTTCAGCTTCGTCTTGTAATCGATATATGGGTGAGATCGAGATGAGATACAGCATCTAGGCTTCATACATACATGTTGGCTGCATATGCCACATCTGAAGATCCGTAAAGAACATACGGATAGGCGATAACCCTTTTTGAGACTGCATAACCTGTGAACTATAGGCCCATGCAGCGCAGACATGGTCCCTATTCGATAATGACCCAAAGCCTGAGGTCTAACGCTCGTAACTCATCCAATCTACGTAGCTTGAGGTTCGGCAACATGCACGGTATATTATAGCCAGTCATAATCTGTCTTACTATTGTTACGTAGAGTCGGGCGGACTTCGTGTCTTGGTAGTGCAGATCGACTTGGCCTAGACCATGAGTTGTACTCCGTGTTGACATACGTACTTGGCCACTCCAAAATACTCTGAATCCTCAGCTGTCTTTAAATTCAAAAAAGCTTCTGATAGTCAACTACATTATTTAACAGGTGCCATTTATCCGAACCGAGCTGACACTCCGTAGGAGACCAATAGGTAGTCTTCAAGCCATAACTTCAACGGATCTAATTAATCGACGAGGGGCCACGCATTGATCGAGAAAAACCATTAGAATGACGATCGAAAATCTCTGTGTGATCTGCCAAGAGAAGCTGCATCTATGTTACATCTCCTTGCGTCAAGCTGAGCATGTGTGCTCATTAAAGGGGTGGGCTCTTTTTCAGCCGTCTCGAAGCGTACACACCATCATAAGCTTGATCAACTTCATGAACAGCATCGATGTCAGTTTGTCTTAGCACTGAGCAGCTGAAGTCTCTTGAGACGTTATCCTTCAACTTCTTAATCGCCGATTGACATTCCAATCACTTGAATAAGCTTCTGTCTCGTAGATCCAAGTCTCAAAGCTTAACCCAATTACAGTGAGATCGACATTTCCATCACATTCTCAGCGGTCAATCAAGCCTCTCTTTGTCTTGATAGGCTTACTTGGAATCTTGTTGTTCAGCTGATGAGTGTTTGAGACAGGTTCTAGATCAGCTTCTAATAACGGTAAGAAGCGTTGATCACTTTCGGCCGTTTAGATACAGTGGCGGATGATATATTGATCTGTCGGACTAAAATGACAACCCTACTGTGGTTCTAGAGGGTGTTCAGTTCATCGTATTGGCCCACTGCATCCAAAGGTGGCTCTCTATGGTGATAGTTGTGTTCAGGAGTTGGGTGGTCGTCGTCACTTGTTTCAGCTCCCTTAGCACGATGAGTAAAGATACTCGACAGCCATTCGAGACACCACTGAGCCTTTGCTGTAACGCGACATGAGCCACCGTCATTCAGCAGCTTCCTGACGTTTGAGAAGTCCTTTGAGATCACCAAGCTCGGTTAAATCGAAGACAAATGACGATGTCATGCGGTGCAGGAATCACAACAGGGTACGAAAGAGGAAACCAGCAAGAGACACATGATGAAATGCCCTCCTCTATCACGACGAAATCGAATCTTTGGTCAAGTCAATTATCTTCAATTTTTGACTAATTCCTCAAGATGGCAAAGCTTTTCAGCACCCGCGCTCCCTCATTCATATGAACGACATGAACTAACTGTACAAAAATGCCAAGCGGTTCGCGGCAAATCGAGAGTCAAGCCCCCTTTTTCAATTTTCTTTTCTTTTTTTTTCTTTTTTTCATTCGCTCTACATGCCATTGGCCTTCTCCTCCAGAATAGACACCACACTAGGGGTCTCTTGGGGAGCAGGAGCATCAGTGGCCTTCTGAACGGGGCTGGCGGGTCTGCTCGTGACGAACTGCATATCATGTTAGTGCTGATTTACTGAGAGAGTTTAGTGAGGACTTACGTTGCTAGCTGCGCTCAGGAGAGCGATCAGAGAACTCTGGACCACATCCTCGTGGATGCCAACACCCCATACTGACTGCTTGCTACCGACAGGCTTGCACTCGATGTATGAGGCAGCCTTAACACCGCGTCCCTCGCCAATGGCGTGCTCCTTGTAGTCATTGACATCAAACTCGATGTTAAGCTCCTTGAGGGCAGAAACCATGCTGGAAATAGGTCCGTTACCACGGCCACGCAGCTTCAGCTCTTTGCCATTCACCAACAGGACACCCTCAAAGATACGGATAAAGTCCTTGGTGTCTTGAGTCCTGCCGTGGGCTGCGGGGGCAGGAGATCGTGATCGATCAGGGGTGATGCTGTAGTCCACCAGGCTGAAATGAGGGTTGTTGTTGAGGAAGTATGTGTTCTCGAACAGAGAGGTGATCTCGTTAGCCAGCAGCTCGCGTCCGACCTCCTCACTCTTCTTCTGAACAACCTTGGAGAAGGCGACCTGGAGACCACGGGGCAGATCAAGCTGGAGCTTGGTGTGCACGATGAAAGCGCTTCCTCCCTTTCCAGACTGAGAGTTGACACGGATGATGGCCTCGTAGTTGCGGCCGATATCTCGGGGGTCCAGGGGCAGGTAGGGCATGCCGTTCCAGGGGTCCTCGTGGCCCAGACCCTTGGCCTTGCGGTCCTGGAAACCCTTCTTGATAGCATCTTGGTGGCTGCCAGAGAAAGCAGCGCATACCAGGCTGCCACCGTAAGGAGCACGCTGGTGGACGGGGATCTTGGTGCATGACTCGACCATGTCGATGACTGAGTTCAGGTCGGAGAAGTCAATGTTGGGGCTAACACCTTGTGTGTACAGGTTGAGGGCCAGAGTGACGAGGTCGACGTTTCCGGTCCGCTCGCCGTTACCGAACAGACAGCCCTCTACTCGGTCAGCGCCGGCCATCTGGGCGAGCTCAGCAGCAGCAATACTACATCCACGGTCGTTGTGGGGATGCAGAGAGATACAAACATCCTGTCTGTCGCCGATGTTGTTGCAGAAGTATTCGATCAGATCGGCGTAGATGTTGGGTGTCGCCAGTTCTACTGTGGCGGGGAGGTTCAGGATAATCTGGTCACCCTTGGTCGCGTCAGGTCCCCAAGCAGCCTTGACAGCTTGGCAGACTCTCACGGCGTAGTCAGGGTCTGTGTCTGAGAAGCACTCGGGAGAGAACTCGAATTGCCAATTGGTGCCAGAAGCCTCAGGGTTGTCCTTCGTCAGAGATCTGACCAGCTTGGTGCACTCTACGGCAAGCTCCAGGGTCTGCTCCTCAGTGTAGCCAAAGACTACTTGACGGAAGCATGCGCTTGTAGCAAGGTAGATGTGAATGATGGCGTTCTTAGCTCCGCGGACAGACTCGACGGTTCTGCGAATGAGATCGGGTCGGCAGGGTGACAGGACTTGTAGGAAGACGTCGTCGGGGACAGCTCCTGGGGTCTGGATCAGGCGCTGGGTGAAGTCGAAGTCGGTTTGGGAGGCAGAAGGAAAAGAGACCTCAATCTCCTTGTAGCCTAGATCGCAGAGCATCTTGAAGTATCGCCACTTCTCCTCGCCGTTCTATCATGACAGGTCAGTCTCGTGTCGCAATTGGGCACGTGGATGGGGAGAACGTACCATGGGATCGGGCAGACTCTGGTTACCATCGCGCAGACAGCTTCTTGAAGGGAATTAGTATTATTCAGGCATCTCATGATAGTCAATTGGTGACGTACGAAAGCCATCGAGGGGCCTTTTCGATGGTCTTGTCGGGCCATGTTCGGTTTGGCAGTTTAGGAGCCTGAGCACGTTAATTGTAAGATC
Organism: Fusarium pseudocircinatum; assembly: GCA_013396035.1. NCBI lineage: Eukaryota > Fungi > Ascomycota > Sordariomycetes > Hypocreales > Nectriaceae > Fusarium > Fusarium pseudocircinatum. The sequence goes on from JAAOAS010000343.1 coordinate 17,411, forward strand.
ACCTGAGGTTGATTGAAAGCAAAACTCACCTTGAACGGCTTGTATTTCTTCCAGGGTTCCTTGAGCCTGGTAGGGAAAAAAAGTTAATATCATGGCATGTCTGAAAGGCCGATATCGCAACGTACATAGTCATCTTGGCGATGGGATGTTGAAGAGCAACTTGATCTCAATTCCAAGCAGAGTGTGTCTGTCAAAGTATGAGCAAAACGAAGGAAGAAGCTCGAATACAAATACTTTCTGAGAATGAGACGTCAAAAAAAAGATTGAGTCAGTCAAAGTCAAAAAGTTTGAGTCACGGTAGCGGAGGCGGGGTAGTACGGAGTTACAGTAGATTTGATTTGGAGGCGCGCCCTGAGGCGGGAGGTTACAGCGAGTGAAAGGCAAGGTAATTGACATTTTTGGAGGGGCATTCCCTTGTAAAATGATACAATTGCTCTGCTGCTCTGCTTGTTAATTTTCCTTGTACCTCGATTGCCCGCTGTTATCCGAATCCGGAGTCGGAGGAGGGCCCATCAAAGGTTTACTAGTGAAGACTGGAGAAGAGGAATCCTTGTCATATTGAAGACATACCTGATTATTTGTATCTAGGTAACTAGCATATTCATAGTCTGGAGAGTGAATTCATTGGAAGTGTTTTTTGAGTGAGTGTTGTATAAAAAACAGTTTAGGTATAGTAGTCAGCTAGTCCAAAGATTGAGACTTGTAAAAAGAGCATTCTTTTTACTGATACTCGGAGTATCCATAGTAAGTAAACAGCTACAATTAGCCCGATCATAGAGTCAAGGTAACACCGATCAACGGCATCGGCCTCAAGAAGACGGGCCGGTATCTCAAATTCTCGGGGCTCAAAACTGGATCTCGGCATATTATGGATACCTCCGATTTTATCACGGGAGCCCGGTCTCTACTAGGTAGGTACGTACCTAAAGCTGCAGGCCCCATTTTGTTAAATGGCCATGACTGATGACGTAAGGTCTGATCGGCACAGAAGAACTGACTAGACTAGACTAGGGTCACGAGCTACACTGTCTCTCTCTTCTTGTGTCTCGGTATCTGAGAGCAGCAAACCATCTTCAAATACACTGAGACTCGTCCAAATCATGTGCTACAGTCATCATCTCCGCCGTTAACTGACAGCCCTGCCAGTGCCAGTGTCAGGCTGAGCAACCCCCCATCAGAAGACTCAGCCGCCTGAGATCTGTCCCTACCTCCAATAAATACATACCCCAACTTCCACAGTCAGCCGCCGCCATCGCAATCCCGAGAGACCCTCGTCTGACTCTACCATAGTCCAATTCGTATAAAAAGTCGACAAGCTGGCGCCGTTCAGATTCTTCGGCCCCTATCGCCCTCATCCGCGTCACAAGCAGAGCCTCGCACGCTTCCTGTTCCCTCGCGCCGTAAGAGACCGATACCGTGAACGACTACTCAATTTCCACCTCAACACTCTCCCGCGTCTCAAGCACAGTTTCCAGTCCCGAGTTTACCGATACATTCTTGAGCGCCAGCGGAGGCGCGCGGATCAATCGCGCATTTTGGATATCGTGAAGCGGCAAGGGAGACAGCTCTGGCTAGGATCACAAGCAAATCGCCCTGTCAAGCATGCAAGGACCCGGTCCAAGGGTTCAGTGGCGCACAAAACGCCCCAGACAGCAGCTATCATGATGGGATATGGCTCTGGCCGGGCTACGAGCCCTGGTGATGGCGAGAGGGGATATAGGAGGAAGCGCTTAGCAGCTATGGCAGGAAATTTGTACAGAAGCGGCCAGGCAGCAGTGTCCGAGATCAAGGAATCATATGCCCAGACCAGGGCAGGGCCTGCGGCTTCAGGACATGAGAACCACGGAAGGATACACATCCCCGGCGCATTTCCAGATGTTGCCATCACTGTAAAAGGCGATTGTCAAATGGTACTGTTTCCGTCGTATGCGAAACAGCACACCAAACGTGATTGGGGCGAGATGGCGATGCACGACCCGGATGCGCCACATGGAAGCATCAGAGACGAAGGCTTTTGGCGAAATGAATGGGAACGGAACGAGGACGAAAGAGCAATCATCGATGTTGACGTCCGAGGCTGGATCTATACACCTCACAGTGGTCCCATGACGAGGAGAAACAGAGTTCTCATCGGTCTGGCGCGGCAGCTCAGTGGTATCCCTGCACCCAGGGCAGACCAAACATATAATCCAGAGACTGGACTTCCACGTACACATCATCAAATACACGAAGAGCAAAAAGAGCAGGAGAAGATCAACTCTGAAGCTCGGCGCATTGAAAGAGTAGGACAGCGAGAGAAGCAGGTTGCATATCAGGGAGGCTTTAGTGAGAAGACTCCCGACAACGATGATCCTCTGACGGACAGCTTTTACTATCCTTCTCGCCAGGGCAACCAATCTCCAGATTCTGCGCCTTCCAGTCCAACAATGCCAGCCAAAACTATGACATCGAATACCACTACCAGCGAAATGAGCGAGAGTGATCTCATTCTGGCCAATGCCAATCTCATGGCTCGAATTGCCCCGTTCATGACAAATCCTTCTGTTGCTCTACCAGTCACTTTCTTCTTCTACAACAGCGAGAAGTCTCAGTCAAAGACCGTCATGACCAACGATGCGGGTCATTTTGTCATTCGCGCTGCTCTCGACTTTATCCCAACTCATGTTAAAGTTCTGGCGGATGAGGACCTGTCAGCTATCCAAGAGATCAAAGTCATTGAACCATATGGAGTCAGTCTTATTAGCGACATTGACGATACAGTCAAGAAGTCCAATATTTCTGCGGGCGCCAAAGAGATCTTCCGCAACACGTTCATCCGAGATCTGGGTGAGCTCTCTGTCGAGGGTGTTAAGGAGTGGTATAATCGCATGGCCGATATGGGCGTGAGCATCCATTACTGTTCAAACAGCCCGTGGCAGCTTTTCCCAGTCCTGGCCAGTTTCTTCAAGATGCACGGCCTGCCACCGGGATCCCTTCATCTGAAGCAATACAGCGGTATGCTCCAGGGCATTTTCGAGCCAGTGGCAGAAAGAAAGCGATCTACACTTACTCGCCTACTACGAGATTTCCCTGAGCGAATGTTCATTCTTGTGGGAGATAGTGGAGAAGCTGATTTGGAGGTTTACACGGAGCTTGCCCTTACGAACCCAGGACGGATTCTTGCTGTCTTCATTCGAGATGTCACAACACCCGAAGAGACAGCCTTCTTCAACTCCAACTCAGGATATGACTTTGGCCGACCAAAGACCCCAGCTGCTTCTAGCAACGCTTCAAGAAATGTCTCAAGAAACCCTTCGTACCAGAACCTGGGGCCCAGTGGATATCGAGGAGAGAATAAACCTCCCCCAGGCCCGACTATGGGAACTCTGATCGACTTCTCAGACGAGCCAGGGGAGACCAAGATCGATCGCAATGCGGCTCTATCTCAAGTTCGAAATGCCAGTGCCAATGCCAACTCCAAAAGCGCCAGTACGACTGATCTACTTGGCGGACGTAAGCCACCTCCGCCCAGACCAGCAAAACCGGTTGCGTTGAGGAGTGCCAAGTCGATCACCGAGTTGAACAAGGGTCTCAGCAGGCAGAATTCTGATGAGATACCTCCACCGCCTCCGCCTCGAAGACCAGCGGTGCAGGTTAGAGAACCCTCGGTGCCTCATCCTCTGAAGCAGATACATAACTCCTCGCAGCAAAGCTCGGGTAGCAGCAATGGCGGTTTCAAAATCCCAGCACGCTCTAATTCGGGAGATCGTCCTCCTCCACCTCCGCCACGACGACGCGGTACACCCTCAAGCATCACCGAGTCAAACCAAAATCCACGTCTTCCACCAAGACCAACTCAGAACATGGCCAATCTAGACGTGGACTACGATCCGCTCCCACCACCATCATCAAACCCCCCTCCGTCATTTGGTTCGGGCAGATCAGGTTATCAATCAGACGGCGGCAACACATCAACAGCAGGCTCGCCGACACTGGGTCCGCAAGCAGTAAACAAGAAATTAGAATTATGGAGGAGGAGATTGGCAAGAGCACACGAACAGTTAGACGGGCTAGGTGTGGCCCTATATACATGGCGACGAGGAAACGATGTCATTGCAGAAGCGGAGGGGATAGTCAAACGAGCCCTCGCAGATATGGAGAGAAAGAGAAGGATGAGATAATAGCGGCTCGACTCTATATACCAAGCATTTTGTTATTCTCGATTCAACTTATGCTGTTTGTCTACTACTATACCTTGCTAGCGTTAGCATAGATGGGGAACTGGGGTTGGGATATCCACAACACTATGAAGCATCCACAACCAGAATTAGACACGACGATCACTATCCAATCAGCTAAGGCGCAGTGGCAGAGTGGTCTAATGCGATAGACTAGAAATCTATTCTCTTCGGAGGCGTCTGTTCGAATCAGGCCTGCGTCGATTGGTTTATCTTTTGTTCTTATACTGTACAGGGATTCATTTTTGCTCCAGTGCCTGTTTTCTCCCATCTGTTCTACCACTCAGCACTTAGACCGATAAATTCAGTTGCATCTACGTGGCTGATTGCTGGCCATAAAGCTAACTAACCATGGCTTCATAAACTCAGCCGCTTATGCATGTAATACTTCTCACCACTTGCAACATTTCCAATCAATGAGTAGACACTCTCTAGATATCTAGACTGAACCGATCTTCTTATGAAAGCAAATAGATGACGGCCATTGGCCAATGAGTCCAATTGTGTGCTATATTCGTTTCTAGATGAATCCCAACTCCAACTCCGCTTCATCACGTTGCATGTCGTAATTATCATCGAGGGTTCATATCACCTGCCAGATTCATGTGCATGATGGCTTCAGCTGTCCAGTCCTCCTCGCTTTTCTCTCCCTTATTCTGCTGCTGCCAAAAGCTCACCTCTTCACGTCCGTCCACGCCTGGTAGCCGAATCTGGGGCGGCGCTTGACCGTTCCCTGGGGTGGGCTCAGGTGGTGGAGGTGGTGCGTGGCCAGGAACAGGACGTCTGTGAACGGGGCCCTGCCCTTGCTCGGCACCACTATACCGTGAAAAGTCAGGGATGTCGAATCCTTGATCAGGTTGGTGAGAAAGATTCAGCTGTGTCGGTGGTCCAGAGCCCGCAGATTGAGGTGGTTGCTCAAACTGTGCGTGCTGGAACCCTGTCGGTGTCTCTTGATCTGGAAGCTCAGAGACCATTGTCTGTGTTGGCTCATACTCATGACGAGGAGTTGCCTGGTCATATTCCTCCTGCTCCAAGATCTGAGGAGCTGGCTCGACATTCCTCAAGCTGGAAGATCCTGGTGCTGCACCACCTCCGCTTCGTACGCTGACCATGGATGCCCTAGCCTGGTCCATAACGTCACCTGCAGTAGATTCAGCATCCATATCGCGGATGGAGAACTGTGCGAGGGTTCTAAGCTTTCGGCTGACCCAGCCACCAAGAATCTTGCCGCGCTGCTTCTCTCCTAGTCGAGATCGTGGGAAGTCTCCCTTGTTCACAAATGCGACAATATCAACAATGATCTGATGCTCATTCAGGATGGCATTGACGATAACAGGGACGATTGATGCCAAGTACGGCTTGCGGTTGACTTCAACGAGAACGACCACTAGACCACCAGCTTGGAACACAGCACTGTGTTCATGTTAGCAGGTTTCTTCATTGTTAAGAGCTTTACAACTTACCAGCCATTCTGTACAATATTTCTGTGGCATCGCTCCACAGAGTTCTCGATATCCATCGGGAAATGGCTCAAACCATTGATCTCGAAAGTCTCTCCAATATTTCCGAGAACAAACAGAACCTGCATATCTACCAGAGCGCCGTTGGGGCCAATGGGTCGGCTAACATTATGAAGGAATCCCAAGTCACCTGTACGGATGTACTGAATGTTCGGATCTCCATCAACAGCTCGGCCGTCAAAGCGTTCAGCATCAAACGCATCCTTGGAACCGTAGAAGGACTTGACACAGGCTTCAGAGTCAACCCAGATCTCACCATACTCGCCATCGAGACAGTGGACTCTGCTCTCAGGGTTGATGATGGCGATTTGTGTCGACACAGGAACCATACCACTGTCCTGTACCAGCAAGGCAAGAGGATCTGATTCAGGGTCCACGGGAATAACCAAGCCACGGCGAAGGGCTTGTGTATCAAGCCACAGTTCGATAGGCTCAATGCACATGTAAGATCGCGATGCAACCATGGGGTTCAGGACGTGCGAATACACCGTGTTGATAGCGGTTCTGTCCAGACCAGCTCCAGCAAAGTGAAGCCTGACCTTTTGGAAGACATCAACTCTTGGTCGACTCTCCGCAGTGATCATCATATTCTTGAGTTCATGGAGCGTGAAACCCTTGGCTTGCATAGCAGCCATGGCATGGTCAAGCATCTGCGGTGTCGCATAAGTATCCTTAATCTTATATCTGGACAATGTGACAAAGAGAGACATGGGATTAGCCGCAAATTCCACTGGTGATAAGAGGTAGGTGGGTGTTCCGATGTAAATGCCCATCAAGGCTGTATGGATGAAACCGAGACCAGTCGAGCTTCGTACACATCCGAGCACAGGCCTTGAACTGGTCATCTGGCAGGTTTCCTTCTGGACCTTACACATGCCCATGATTGTGTCATGACCAAGCTGAACTGAGATACGTCGTTGGTCAGGGGTCCAGTATGTCCAAACAATAACTGGATAGCCCGGCCGAATCCAGGCTGGGTCAATGGTGAATCTCAAATCCCTTAGTCCACTGCTCTGCTTCGGTGGCTTGGTTGTATTGTAGACCGAAGGGCTGGTAATCTTCAGAACCTGCGCTGATTGCTTAATATGACTGGCCACAGGCTTGACCTTGATAAGATGGTCCACCTCAGAGTTGACCAACACAGCCTTGACGTTGTAATCCGCCACGATATGGAGGAAAGCAGGGACATCCTCATTCAGTCGGTTCTGATCGAGGGGTGCAATGGGGATGATGATGGCGCCCAAGCAGATACACGCATGGATGGCAAAAACAAACTCCTCTGAATGCGTATACATAAGGATGATATGGTCTCCAGGTCTCACCTTGACCTTGTTTTTCAGATACATAGCAACGGAGGCAACTTTGGTATCAAACTTCTTCCATGTAACGCCCTTACCTTCTCGGCCTCTGCCGTCAATTGTGCAGTAGGCCAGTTCTTCTGGCTGGCGGGCTACACGCCATTGAACAAGGTCAGAGATGCAGGAGAAGTTGTTCAATGGAGTGGATGTCCGATCGTCAATAACCACCTCTCTTCTATCGACACCCGAGTATTGTTTGTCTGCTGGCAACAAAAACTCGGCACGCGAGTCTGAGGCCAATGGTGACCAAATACCACCCATAGGGTCCACGCCGATAGGAAGGTTAAGAACTGCATGTTCCACGCCAAACTTGACGTGCACGCAGGGAAGGTTGCCGAGATCAAATTCTCGGCGACAGAGCATGTTTCCAATTTCGCGTCGTCCATTCTTGACAACGCGTGGCAACGTATTCGGTGCTGTGATCATAACGCAGTACAGTCTAAGATGATGCTCCGCAATGAGAACCTCCATACAACGCTCGGCCAACGACTCCAGGAGGGCAGTATCCGGTTGTCGTGGAGGCCCTCCAGAGGTCAAAGGTGCCGTCGAGGCGGCTGCCGATTCCAACACCACAACTGGCAGGTGTTCATCGTTGACAAAGACGTCAAATGCTGAACAGTCATAGATCTTTGGAACATTCTTGACTATGCTCACAACGATATGTTGAACAAAGAAATAGCGGTATTCGGCCAGTTCGTGCCCATGCTCAACCCACTCAACCTTTTGTCGAATGCGGTCTTCGTAGAGGCCTAGAACAAAGATTTTGCCCTCAATAACGGTACCCAACAGACCAGTTCGTAGGAACTCGGGCTCCACAGGCTGGGGCGTGGGGTCACCTGGGTCGAACTTGTAAGGGCGGGCGTGGAAAATGAGCTCAGTGTTCTTTGGCTGTGCCCAGAAACCACCCGACAGAGAGGGAGAGTCTACCCAGATCTCACCCACAGAGTGGGGTGAAGCCAGTAAACCTGTTTCAGGATCAACCACACAGAGTGTGGCATCTGGTATAGGATATCCAAAGGCACCAACTCGAACCAATCTTGGATCTTCTGTCACCCTTTTGCGGGCCTCGTTTCCAATGGCCACAACCACAACTTCATTCGTTTTTAGAGCCTCGCGGTCCAAAAGAACCTCCCCTAGCTCGTTCTTTGCTCGTTCTTCCGTTGTGGTGGTGCCTCCGCCACTCAGAAGGCTGCCAAAGCCATTGGACACTGTAGGTTTCTCGGTTTCTTCCTTCTCTTCGCCATCTGAATCTGTTTCGTCTTCTAAATCGAGCTTCAAAGGACAGCCCATGCGTTCTTCTCCTCCTAGCCAGTCACGCACACTAATGACCATACCTCCATGCTCAGGCAGACAGAGCATAGGAGCAACAACCTCGCGAGCACGAGGGTTTCTTAACGGTCTGAGCCATCGATCAGCGAGAACTTCGTGAAACTGGCTGTCTACTGTCAGAGTATCAATCAAGCAGAGTTTGATCATCTGGAAGTTCGGTTCCATTCCCTTCTTGAAGTTCCTGGTTATCAATGGCTCTTGCTGGTAGTTATAAGCGGCTCGTTTCAGGCCGGGGTAATCTGCGATCATGATGGTCGATTTGTACTTTGTAAGGAGATGGGCGTAGAGTCCAGGAACATCCACGGCTTTGTTGTCGAACCAAACAGTAGTATGGCCACCATACACCGTCAGTAGCACGCTCAGAATCATACCAATGCCCTGACGAGGGTCAAGGTATGAGACCAGGATCTCGCTACTCGCGCCACCACCAATCAGTCGGCCGTTCTTATCCCGCAGAGACGGATTGAAGGTATCCCCTGGGCCGTTGCCTGGAATTGTAGAGATAATGGCGCTAAGACAAGCCATTTGGTGCATGATGGTTCGGTGGCTGAGAACAACGCCTCTCAAATCTCCGGTTGGTGCTCTTGAGAACTCGATATAAGCCAGATCGGGAACGACCAAGGGCGGGACGTCATCTTTCTTCTTAGGGTGATAACTACCAAACTCGTTCGTCTTCCACCATTCGACACCCTTGGGCCATGTCAACTTTTGAGTTGTGATATCTCGCTGAAAGGCTTTGAGGTTGTTGTCGGTGGTTAGGGCCAGATGGGCTTGTGTTGTGGTAAGAATGTGGTTCAAGCGTTGGTAGTTCTGCAAGTCGTTGATGGGGACAGCAACAACTCCGGCGATGAAGCATCCCAGCAAGGCAATTGCAAAGTCAATGACTTCAGAGTCGCGATAGATAAGTGCAACTCGATCGCCACGGTATAAAGAGCTCTTGTCTCTGATAACTTGTGCCACCTTCTCGGCTCTGGACGCCAGCTTGTCCCACGTAATTGATGCAATCTCCTTGCCCTTGCTGTCCAACACCCAATATGCTGGTTTTTTGGCGATAGTTCGGCCTCTATGTCGAAGGACAGCTGCGATGTTATCGAACTTTGACATTGGCGTTGAATCGTCATGGGGATCTTGAATAGCGAAGGGGACCTCGCGAGGGTCTAGTGGTAGTTGGTATTCGAGGGCCTCGGGAGGTGGGAGATCGTTGGTTGTGAGCATTGGCGGCGCCATGGCGGCAGTAGGAGAAAAGGCATCGCTGGAAGAGTATCGCTGCTGAGGTCCTCCATACTCGATAGTTTGGCCCTGATCATAATGCTGCTGTCCCGCGAAGTCCGAGAAATATCCTTGCGAATCGAGTAGCGTGGCGGTTCGGCCATCAGGTTGCTGCTGCGGTGGTTGTTGATACTGTTGCTGCTGCTGCTGCTGATACTGCTGATCAGGGTATGCGCCTTGCTGCTCTGGTCTGAAAGCATAGTCCCCCGATCTCATGGTACCTGTTCGGGTTTCAGGCTCAACGACGTGAGAGGGGGAGAAGAAGAGGGAGTCTCGGTGGGCAGCCGTTGATCCCGCAGCCATGGGACCTCCCGGTCGCAAAAGCGAGGCCGGTGCCTGCTCCGGCGGAGGTCTCGGTGATTCTGAGGACGGGGCATAGCCAGAATGTGGTCGGTATATAGGTGAGTCTGGTGTATCGGGGATCGGGCCGCTGCTGGCACCGAGAGAGACATATGCAGCGGCGCGGTGGCCATCGCCTGAAGGATGGGCCGAGTCATCGGGAGAGTGTATGCGTAGGCCAGACTGAGGTTCGGCGAGAGCAGCAATTTGAGGTGGAGGAGAACCGAGGAATTGCGAGAAGAGCTGAGTTCGTCGCTTCTGGTAGCTTTGGGCGCGTTAGTTTGAACGGTAAAGGTTAATGCCTGAGTCGCAGAGTTACTTGCCCCTTCTGTGTAATATCACCTTCCTACAGAGAACTCAAAGTTAGCCATGATATCTCGACAAGATGATTGCTGATCGCATGCGACATCAACAAATGACCTTGAACCAAGCTCCAATGGCGTGCCGAAGCGTCCAAGCCAAGAATTGGAACAAAGGTAGGAATTTGGGGAGCAATCAAGTGGCAATTTACATACCTCAAGCTCGCGATCCAACTCTTCAAGGCGTTCTTGAAGCTCTGGATTGACTTCAGCCATGATGGATGGCGGTGTCGGGCGATGTGGCCGCTGTGAGGATGAAGGTTGGTGGGTTTATTTGAGGTTAGCCACGGACCTGAGTCTCACAGGTCCAGTGCCAGTCCAGTCCGTCCAGTTGAAGGGACCCGACGGGATAGCAGAGTCTCGTGACGTAGTCTCAACTCAAGCCTTGGAGGGCGGGCAAGAGATTGCTCTTATTGGTTCTGTGACAGGGCCCGTTGGATCAAAGGGCGGGGTGCCCCTGGACTCTTTGGGCTGTATCACCATTCTAACCAGTTTTTTTAGCTGAGAATACGGTCCCTTGCGGGTTCATCCTCCCGTTGCCCCTCCTGTCCTGCAGCTCCAAGCATATGTTGGCCGCTAAATTTAGTGGCTGGTCACTGTTTTAGCGTGGCATTGGTTGCAGGAAGCAAGATATATATCCTTGAACTGAAGCTCTTCTTCTCAACAGGGTCGCAACCGTGGTATTCGGCAGGCTCGGTGCTTTAGTCAGTGTCGTATAACTAAATCTAATATCCTTTTAGGAAATGCGCGCCGTTCGATATGTCATTCTCTTGGCCACATCTAGTAGCTGTTGCTTTTTGTATGGATTGTTCTATTTTAAGAAACCCGAGTTGGCTCTTGGTAGACCGCATCGCATCTACCACCACAAAGCAAAGCCCAGAGTGTGACTTTGGATCCTATCTTCCTGATAGATCACCCTGATATCAACAGATATGTAAACACCTACTATATGTGCATTTTCATTCTACGACGCTCAGATTCCGCAGAGCTCACATGTAGGGTAAGCCATTCGAGGATCGGATGTCGGTGGTTCGAATCTCCGGGTCCACATTACACCTCTTCCCTCTCACGACCTCAAAATTTCCTCACATTTATTTTACTTCTCTCACAATTCAACATGCCTTGCATTCTAACAACAACAACTCGATTGCAGCGAACTTCAGGCCTCTTAGGGCATTCTGAGATATCTGTTAGACACGATGAAGCCATGTGTTGTCTGGGTCAGCCTGGCTGATATGAACTTCGGCATTTGCTAAATTACAATTGAATCACCTACATGCTCACCACAATAGTATTTTCATTCGCATCGAACTCGGTCGTGACCTAGTCACATGGTATGTAGGTCTATTGTTTATTTCTTTCATCGCATTTCTATTTCCATATGATGAGACACACATAACACAGACCTGTTCTGAACACTTGTGTAGAAAAACATGTTTTTAATCTGATCAAACCCTCTCTAACTCTCTTTGGCACTTGTTCTATTTCAGAGTCCCAGTACTAACAAGGCCTCAGGATCTAAAATTGATAAAACATAGAAACCAAAATGGAGTCTGGCTTCGAAGCTTCGACTCTACTGGTTTGTTCTTCTTTTGTTCGCGGCTCCAAGTCGGGTCTCTTTGAGACAAAGACGGTTGAACGTCGAACACACCCTCTCCTCTAGTGAGGAGATGCCCTTGTTCAACTAACAACCGCCCATCTTTTACGATCTACTCATGTTCGGGGCCTCGTTCTTGAGCATTGAACAAAGCCCTCAACGAAGACAATGTGCTATTCCAGCTCTTACTGTATCTAAACTATCTTGTAGTAATAATATAAAGGATGCCACAGACTCGTTTCCTTAGTTCACCTTTCGTCCTCACCCAAGCAATTATCTGAACGCTCTTCCGCATAGCTTGAACAAATCGTTAGTTCTGGCAACAACGCATATCGATACCACTTCGCCAGTTCCAACAAGATCTGAATAGTCACGATAAAACCTAGCAGTACCCGGCAAGTCTCAGGACATTTCCAGATGGACAATCTGTACAGTTCTGCCCCAGAGTATATGGGCAACACCATAGCAGATCTCAACCAACAGGTTTTGAATGGTATGGGTGATGACTACAACTACGACGCACTTTTCGACGAACAGTTCTCATCCGAAGATTTCATCAACTCGTTCGACTTTGGGGCAACCCAGGGCGTGACTCTGAATACAGTTAAGGAAGACGCTCAGCTTCCGGTTGATCCTAAACTTGAGTCGACCGCCGACACTTCCGCTCCATTCGACCTAAACTCCATGTCGAATATGCCCAACGACATGGGAGCTCCTAAGCCTCATCAGCTACAAGACCCAGTTCCCATGCCAAAGACATCTTTGGCGCAGCAGCCCCGACCAGCTCATCAGCCTCTGGCACTACCCGTGCCTGTACAGGGAAATGCGGCGTCAGTTCATCAGCCTTTGGCACTACCCAACGTGCCTGTGATGGGAAATGCGGCCTCCAGTAGAGGTTCTCAAAGCGTGGAGCTCGCAGCCAATGATCAATTTTCACTCTTTAACACTCGTGGAAAAACAAACTCGTACTTATTATCCCCTTGCACGTCTTGTGAGAAGCACCAGCTAACCCAAACCAGGCATATCCCGCCCAATTATAACGCCTACAATTCCTATCAACCTAGTTATCATTACCCGGACAATGGTATCCAAGGGATCTACGGCCCTCAGGGTATGGCACAGTATCCCCTTCAACCTCCAGCTGCAATCAAATCTCAGTCTATGCACAAGATAATCCAAGTAAGCAAATGCGCGAATTGTCGTCAGGACCCTCACCCTGGCCCATGCTTTTCACAGGCGGCTCCCCAGACTCCTCCCCAGACTCGTCGGCCACCTCAACAAAGAATTCAGCAAGAACCATCCCAAGCACCATCCCAAGCACCATCCCAAGCACCATCCCAAGCACCAGATGGACGGCCAGTTTGGTTGCAGACACCTCCTAAGCGCAAGCGAAAGGTTGTATTTGACGACGACTCTGACTCCGACTCCGACCTGGAAGTTCCCCGGAAGAAGCCTGGTAGAAAGGGACGAACCCTCAAGACTAAACGTGGAAGGGATAAGGATTTCGAGATTGGAATCAAGATGTATGGGATGTTCCGCTTCCCGGAACTTGACTGGGTCTCGCACAGAAGATTTAAATTCCTGTACTTGCCCACAGGACAGTTGGAGAAGAAGATTCTATTCTCGGCTGAGGACTTGAAGGACTATATCTACAACTGTCCTCGAAACCCAAGGCTATGGATCCAGCAAAACCCAGCGCAGTGCACAGAACGAACTATCGATGCCGACACTATGTGTCGATACGAGAACTGCCCTGACGCAAACAACACGATTAGACCTGGCTGGGTCCGTGTGGCGTTCGACGAGTTTCATCAGCTTACCTCTTGTGGTCAGAAGGATCCCTTCAAGATGGCTGGTGTTATGCACCTTTGGTGCTTCGAGCAGTGCATCGACCCCGTAGAGGTTATGGCAAATGGGAAGATGGTGCCAGATGACCGCGACGACGAGCACCTCATCAAAGAAAAGTCGAACAAAATGGCCATCACTCGGGATTCTGACACAACGATCGTCAAGCATACTATCAGACCTTGGTTCAAAAAGCATGCAGGTCAGCCACTACAAGCTCCTTACGCGAACTACGCGGATTCTCTCTCCTACGCGCTTGTCAAGCACCATCTGGATCATCAAGTCGGTGCTCGTGCTAGAAGCCGCGGTGGTCGCAACAAGGATAGACCAGAAAGCGAGCTGAAGACCATTGACGTCCATATGGGCCGTCTCGACTTCTGGGCTGCTCGCGACACTGCTTCTAGGAAGAAGAGGTCGGCGAAGCATTCTCGTGCTGCTGAGCCTGAGCAGTTGTATATTCCGGCGACCTCCAATGGACTTCCCCCTACACAAAAGTCTGCTGAACTGACGCCATATGGCTCGACAAAGAACTTCAGCGATGTGCTGGAGAGTATTTCCGTTGCCAATAACTATGAGTTTGATTATGACGGAGTCATACCGGAGGCGAAGAAGGAGGAGGAGCCAGTCAAGTTCGAGGATAGCTCAAAGTGGTCTCAGCCTGACCCAGGGGTCCAAAGAGTGTCAATATCAATCAGCGATATTCTATCCCCCAGTGTTCTCCTAGAGCAGGAGGGCGTTGTGCAACCGAGTCCCAAAGCAGAGACTGGCCGTAAAGATCAGCCCATCTCGCCACTACGACGAAGCCCCCGCCTCTCGGCTGGGAATATTCGTGACTCTATTCAGACCGAGACCAAGGCTACCACTTCCCCAGCAAAGGCGCAAGCCTCTGGCTTGGCGTTTCCTACGGCCCCTAAGAAAGTATCCCTGGCTCTGCCCTCTACACCAGAGGGCCAGAGAGCTGCTTCGTTGAGTGACAGTCTGTTCGAATCGCCACCCGCCCGATCAGTAAAGAACAAATCCCCTCGAGAAGGGTCTGACCACGCTGGCGAGGAGGCTCAGGGCTCACCTTTGAGGAGAAGCAGCCGAGTCAGCCCTAAGAAGAAGCTTTGAGGCAGCAGGTGGCGATGATCAAGGACTATCGAAAGTTTGGAGTGGACGTAATAGTATGATATCCCTGCTGGTCAGAGGACTATACAGAACATGGAGTTTTTATTGGGTTTAGAGGATATGGGTCAAAATCGATGGAGCCATGGGATGTATCGTGTTTTTTCAATACCCCATTTCTCATGGTTCAGGATAGCAGTATAGCATAGCAATCAGTGCATTAGACTTGGCTTAGTATTCAGTCCCGAGTTTGGAGTTTATGTTCACCTTCCTGTTTTAGTATTAGAGAATAAAATTGTATACACGAATGAATAAGCTATCAGTTGCAGTGAGTGAAGTCAAGTGATCATGAAGATACTGACAGAGTTGGTCCTGGTCTGAGGACCAATTGTGTAGAGAGAGAACCTTGATCACCGTTACAAAAGGCTCTATAGATAGAACATTACCTACTCTTTATATTAAAGGCTCAATTCTTTGTGAATGGTTCGAGTATCGGGTCGAGTCTCTTTGTTTCTTCAACAATAACGACACCAGCATCATAGGACCTCTCTTTCAAGCCACAGGCTATAAGCGACAAAACGCACGGCTCAACTCAAGGTCCAGCCGCGATCTTCAAAGAAATCCAAGCCAAGCCAAGTCAAGTCAAGGACAATCAAATCGTCTATCTGATCAGGCAAAAAGGGTCCAAGCTTCAACAAAGAACCTCGAGCTCCCCAAGCTTCAGCTCGCCCGTTTTAGCAGTGACGTTGTCCCCATCTGGTGGGGGAAGTAAGGGAACGACCCGTTGAGAGGGGTACGGGAACGCCGATGCAGGCTTACAAGCTAAACAAGGTCGAGGGCTGCTAGGACAGATCTGTGGCCTTGTAGCTGAGCCAGCATCTGTAGCTGTGAGTTGTTCGATATTACTCCTTTGGGGGGAGAGGGAGAACGGGACTTGAGAGGGTGGCATGGATGCCAAGAGAGGAGAGTTGCGTTTCGGCGAGTGCGAGAACAATTAAGTCGTGTGCTATATTTTGAAGCTCACTTCTCTTGTCTTTGGGACATATTCTTTACCCTCTTTGTTCAGTTTGTTCAGTTCTACAAGTGACAGAATCATAAATATCGCTCTGCATCGCCCATACCCTGCCAAGCGGGATCAGAGCAAGGATCAACGTGGTCAAGTTCAGTCTATCGACAGGCGATATTCGGCGAGAGCGAAGCTATATCAGCACATCCCACTGCAGTACATACATAGTCTGTCTGTCTACCTACTGTATCAGCCTTGGTAGCACACGGCATTGAGAGGATAACGTTCTACGGCACAACGATAAATCCAATCACGTGTGCCATACCTTTTTCCCTTTTATTATTTTTCGGGTTCCTCCAAAAGCTCGCCTGAGCTGTCGGTATTTGCATCACACATTCCATACATACCAGAGCAGAGCAGAGCAGGCCAAAGAAGGGTTGCATCGCTTAACTATCTATCGGAGAATATCAGAGAGCTACCTATCAGTGGTTAATTCTCGAATCAACTACTGCAAGTTAAACAGCTTCAGGTTCGTGGATCAACTAGATCCATCCCATCCATCTCTCATTCCGGAATTTGTAGTCGGTCCTAACTTATTCTACTAGGTACCTAGCGACTATAGCAGTGACGGAGACGGCGCGCAACAGGAACAGGTCCACCGTTTTTACTTTGCAGCTTGAACCTTTCAGGCGGTACCTTACAGGGCTTTTAGTGGGGCGACCACCTAAACCATACCATTCTCCAAGCATCTCCATCTCCATCTCATCCCGTCTCCCAGGGCCCTCCACCTCCACATCCACATCCTAGATTCCAGGGCAGGCATCAAGTCGGCCGAGTTGATACAACTGTCGTCGCTCACTTGTCTCTCCCTCTCCCTGTCTCGTTTCTACTCTCTCCTTTATTTCCTTTCTCCTCTCCCAAAAGCAAATCATGGGAGCTGAAGTCAAGCCTGCTTTGCAGGTGATTGTGTTGGTACGTATCATCAAACGGTTAACAGCCTATCCCCGTCCCTCGTTTGTTTACATGTGCACCGTTACATCTCCAAAAAACCAACCAACACCCACTGAGGTTCACCCGTGATATAAGAACGGTTTTGGTGCATGACGGCCAGAAACACAACACAACACGTCGGATCATGTCGTGATTCGTGGTGGCGTTTGTCTTGCCGCATCCTCATACTCTATTTCACACTTCGGCTTCTCACCACTCACTCACTCATATAAACAATTTAGTTGAACTCTAACTAACCTTCAATCACAGGGCTCAGGAGGTGGTCCTCAAGAATCAAACACCACTGCTTTTCTGGTCCGATCTGTTGCCCAAAAATGGCATCGTGGCTCTATCGTCGCCGTCGATGCTGGCGTCCATCTCTCTGCCATCACACGTATCATGGAAGAATCGATACCTTCTCCACCACCTCCTCCTCCCTTCACACTCACCACAGGCCCCTTTGCAGGTCTCGAGCTACCTTACTCGTCACCTTCTGCTAATGCATCTCACATCACACGCTCTCTTGTCGACACATATCTCATCACCCATCCCCATCTTGATCACATCTCGGGCTTTGTAGTCAACACTGCTGGCTTCCCAGGCACAAGGCCCAAGAAACTGGCTGCTCTACCAAGCACAATCCAAGCTTTCAAGAATCACATTTTCAACAATGTGATATGGCCAAATCTGAGTGATGAGAATAACGGAGCTGGTCTGGTGACTTATATGCGATTGGTTGAAGGTGGTAGTCCGACACTCGGCGACGGTGAAAGTAGGGGTTACATCGAAGTTGCAGACGGACTCCTTATCAAGGTTTGGAGTGTAAGCCATGGGCATTGCCTCGAGAAGCATAGCCACAGGGGCTCGACATCAAGTGCATCTACTCGCTTCAGCAGCCATGATGCATCCATGCCACAGGGCCCCATCGCGCGCTCAGCATCTTACTACCCGGGATCTATCTCCCTACATCGAGGATCGCTCATGATCCCTCAAAACAGCTTCAGCCCTGTAACCAATGCATCGGAACAAGAGCAAATTTGCGTCTACAACTCAAGCGCCTACTTCATCCAGGACCCTACCACCCACCGCGAAGTCCTAATTTTCGGAGACGTTGAGCCTGATAGTATATCGCTAAGCCCGCGGAATCTGCATATTTGGCAACAAGCTGCCCCAAAGATCGCCGCTGGTAACCTCAAGGCTATCTTCATCGAGTGCAGCTACGACGAGTCGCAGGCCGAGGATCGCCTTTACGGGCATCTGAAGCCCCGTTATGTCATCGAGGAGCTGCGTGCCCTGGCTCATGAGGTCCAAGTCGAACGCAAGTCGCATTATTCCGAACCTAAGAAGCGCAAGCGCATGGGCAGCACGACTGACGAGACTCCACGACGAAATCCCTCTATCGCGAATCTCACCTCCGAAGACCCTGTGTCTCCCAGAACCATCAAGGCCTCGACACCGGATTACGTTCACCCTGGCATTGAAACACCTCCTACACCGCACCTCGCTTCGCCGACGGCTGAGTTGACGCTCAACCCATCTGATTCCTTCACATCTGTGCCCAAGATAAAACGGCCCCTCGAAGGTCTCAAGGTTGTCATCATCCATGTCAAGGATCGACTTGATGATGGACCTAATGTTGGAAACACCATTCTGAAACAGCTGCATAATTTTGAAAGCGAAACGGAGTCGCCCTTGGGATGCGAATTTATCATCTCCCATTCTGGTCAGAGCATCTATCTCTGAGCACTTCATTTACAGGCGTTTGCACCTTTTTGCTTTCTCTGGCATTTAGCCATATATGATTTCTTTTGTTCTATAGCACCTGGCTATAAGCTCCGTGGGCTTGTGCTACCGTTTGGGTTTATGTTTGTTAAAAATTTTGCTTATATGAGGCGACGGTTTGGTTTATGAGTATAGCGCAGGGAATGAAAGGTGGGCATGTATCACCCCTAGGGAATTGTATTGCACGATTGCCATTTTGTTATTAAGCCTGGTTTGCTGGCTTGTTTATTCTATATATTTGGTGTTTGGGCATGAATGAATATATACCAAGTCTAACTTAGTTCTTTTGCTTTTGTATCTTTTCAACTCCCTCTTGGCCACCGACGTCCTTATCAAAATCTGTTCTGGGGATCTCAAACGCCTCAGTAACCCTGGCATATGTGATTCCTCCTAATCGGCTGACTGGCTTCAACACACCAGGATCAACCATATTCTTATCCTCGTTCAATGCATCCTCTCGAACCCAGAAGCGAGTTCCCTCGAAAACGGCCATGCACCCAGACTTGTTTCCAGGTCGTGCCTTGCTGTCGAACTCCTTGAGCATGTCGAGCTTGCACTCAATGCTAACGATGGCCTCGCCCACTCG
The DNA here is from genome assembly GCA_013396035.1 of Fusarium pseudocircinatum. Lineage (NCBI taxonomy): Eukaryota > Fungi > Ascomycota > Sordariomycetes > Hypocreales > Nectriaceae > Fusarium > Fusarium pseudocircinatum. The sequence continues at coordinate 36,712 of JAAOAS010000343.1, forward strand.
AGCACACTTGACGGTCTCGCAGTCGTACTTGGGTGTCAGGCCTGAGATATCCCACTCCGATACATCAGCAGGGGCGTTGACGCTAGCTGAGTTTGCGGCTTCGATGAAGTGCTCTGAAATGATGTTGATAACACACTCGCCGGAGTCGGAGACATTGCGAAGTGTATCCTTGGCATTAGCGAGTCCAGAGGCGAAACCAACAACAAACATGGGCGGGTCGTGGCTCATCATGTTGAAGTAACTGAACGGGGCGAGGTTCTTCTTTGTACCATCGGGAGCTTGACTGCTCACGAAAGCGATAGGACGCGGTACAATAGCAGAGATGAGTAGCTTATAGTTGAACCCTGCAGGGCGACCCTCCTCATGAGGATCTATGGTGACATGTTTCTTATCGCCATCATCTTTGCCCAACTTATTCGCACCCTCACCAAAAGTCCAATCCGCATCAACAGTCTTGGTGTAGCGAAACTGAGACTTGGCATCCAGCTCCGGTCTCGAAGCCTCGACCCCCTTAAAATCCGGGTGAGGATTGCGCTTGATGATTGCGTCTCCCATGATGAATCGAGAGGTTGAAAATAGTCGCGATGCGTGAGTTGTGAGCGGTTTAAAGATGCGACGCATGGAGGATTTGACTTGGGTTAAGATAAAAGTATGGGGATATTCGGAGGGGCTCGGGGTTAGATGTTGATTCCGGGGTATCTTTCTATGGCAGTTCATTGGTAATGTTGCTTGCTAAGATCGTTTGTAATGCGTGATAAAGCAAGTGGATTGTCTTTTTTCTCCACTGGTATTGGCTTTGGGTGAGGTCATTGATTGAGTACATTTCGAGTCAGGTATAGAGCCTTGATTCTCGACTATGATTCGAAGGGAGGTTACTAGTTTCGGAAATACGGAATAAGAGTATGATCTTATAAGTGGTAGTTGCTTTGTTAGAAAAAAGATCACTTCTTTGATGTATGATACGCGATGCAAGTCAATCATTGTTGCTCGTGGATATTCTCCTACAACGGATGATGCCAATACTGCACCGCCGTCGAGATTGCTCACAACCTGACCAATTAGTAACCTTGAACTATCATCAAAGTCCTTGTGATCAATCATCATTGGCCATCAATTCCAACAATCTTCCTGCTTGGTTCCCGATGAATGGTACTCTGAGCTGACATCAGAACTCAATATCGATGACTAGATCTCAGCTACAAGTTTAAGAACCAGATAAGGATAAAGGCATACCAACTCCAATAACAACATATAGAGAGAATGATACCATATCAATCATATATATTTAGGGAATCATAATATATTGATAGTGATACAGTCGCAAGATTACGCTGTTCCAAGTATAGGGTATTCATCTCACATAATGCAACCACTATAACCACTTCATGTGACAGCGCGAGCTAGTGTAACGCGGAAAGAGGAGTCATTCGCCGCGTCTGACTCTAAAAAAAAAGTTGATCGTAGATTTCAAGCCCAAATACTATATCGATTAGCTATGACTTAGGCAGATGATGCATTTTTGTATCACGCCGAATCCCCTCTTAACTCTTTGAAACTCTCTCATGCAAACATGGGGCACTCGACGCCTCGCACATTTATTCAATTCTTGTAGCCGTCCATTACCACCAACTTTTTCATCAACTTCACCTGGACTCTATTTCTGCAGACGAGCCTGGAACGGTTCAAAGCCGAAATCAAAGTCTCGAGCTTTCAGGAAACCCCGCCTGTTCTCAGAACCTGTCGTGAAACCAAAACCAACCCCGAGCGAGAATTCTGCTGGTGCTCCAATGACGACTACAGTTGAGATCGCTTCGGCGCCCACCGTGGACACTCCCGGAACTTGTCTCTTTGTCCACAGCGATAAACGGGCTTATCTGTTTGGCCGACCCGAAGAAGGGACTCAGCGCGCTTTCCAGAGCAGGAGACTTGGAATGGGAGCAACAGAACAGGTCTTTCTCAGTGGCAGTGTCTCGTGGGAGTTGGTTGGAGGTCTCTTCGGCTATGTTCTCACTGTTGGTGGCGCACTAGAGGCGAGCAGAGAACAGACGGCATTGATCAATCAGGAAAGGAAGAGCAAGGGCCAGAAGTTGACCAAGCAAGCTGCTTTCGAAACCATTCACATCCACGGTGGCGAGAATCTAAACCACACTCTCGCAGCATGCCGTCCCGTCATATTACGTCAACCGATCTCTGTGCGCACGCATGAGCATAGAGAAAACCCTCGGCTTGAGGGAATCGAGAGCATAGATCCCGACTGGAAAGATGACGTGCTCCGTGTGTGGAAGATTCCCATTCAACGAGATCGCTCCAGCAGCCCAAAGAAGCGTCGCAGGTCGAGCGCCATCGCCATCAGTGAAGACCAAGAAGAAGCACAGTTCAAAGAATGGTCACCACTTTCAGACCCTGAATATGCGACTACTCTTGTTGAGAAAGTCATGTTCAATGGAAGACTCAAAGGAAACGGCATGCTCATCCCTGTCAAGCTGAGCGAGGTCAAGCCCAAGGATACTACTATCTTTATACGTGAGGAAGGCAAAGCAAAGCTTTACAAGGGTCCTAGACCTGGCGATGGGTCAGAATTGACAGAGCCGGATCAAATTGTTTGGGTATTCCCCGAGAAGGAGGCTCAAATTGATCGCAGCGGGGATATCCTCAACGTGACACATCGACCACTGCCTCCAACAATCTACAGCCAAAGCTCTATGTGCTATATCGTCAAATGCCTCGACCGCCGCGGAAAATTCAACCCTCAGAAGGCGAAAGAGCTTGGAGTACAGGTCACTGACTTCAAGCAGTTGACTGCGGGCAATACTGTAGTGACAAAAGATGGCGTCACTGTGACCCCTGAGCAGGTCCTTGGCGAGACTCAGCCCGGCCAAGGATTTATTCTCGCTGACATCGAATCTCGGGACCTCATTGACTCATTCATGGAGCGACCTGAATGGTCTAACCCCGAACTGATGTCTCATGTGGCTATTGTCTACTGGATTCTCGGTCCAGGAATGGCAGACGATGCTAGAATCCAGAAGTTTGTGGATGAGCACCCCACGATGAAGCACTTCTTCTGCGCTCAAGACACCTGCCCCAATATGATCTCTCTGGCTGGACCTGGGCAGTTACAGACTAAGCTACGTAGGGTCGACCCTGAGAGATTCACTCTCCTCAAATACGATAACGATGTCAAGGGAGCCATGCCAAATGCACCACAAGTTGAGCCTGGCCGGACAGGGAACAAAATTGCGCTCATGCCCCGACTCAAATTCGGCGAGGGTGAGATTGCCCCGTTTCCTGATCTCATGGAGGCAGCTCAGTCTGTCAGTAATGAGATCCTCGAACTAGCAAGAAAGGCTCGTGAAGAGACATCTGATTCCGAATTCTTGCGAAAATTGGAAGAGGATGAACAAGATATTCCCAGTCGCGATGCTGAAATCATCCCCCTTGGAACTGGCTCTTCAATCCCAGGCAAGTATCGCAATGTTTCGTCAACACTGATTCGGGTACCTGGTATTGGAAACTATCTTCTCGATGTTGGTGAGGGCACTTTGGGTCAAATCCGACGGCTCTTTGGAGAGGAGGAAACTGGAAATATCCTCCGAGATCTCAAGTGCATTGTCATCAGCCATCTTCACGCTGATCATCACCTTGGTACTCCCAATATGATCAAAGCCTGGTACGAACACACCATCGAAGATACCAATGCCAAGCTAGCTATATCTTGTATATCAAGATACAAGGCGCTCTTGGAAGAGGTTTCTCAAGTCGAGGATATTGGTTTCCACAGACTCCATTTCCCCCATTGCAGCAGCACCAAGCCCGATAAGTACAACACCGGCCCCTTCGTGATCGAGAACGGCGACTTCGGGCTCCGTGCTATTAAGCGCATTCCAGTTCCTCACTGCTGGCTCTCCTACGGAACAGAACTCGAGCTTACATCCGGTCTCCGCATCGCATACTCAGGTGACTGCCGTCCCTCAGACGATTTCGCCCGGGAGTGCGAAGGTGCCCACCTACTTATTCACGAGTGCACGTTCGACGATGACATGCTGGCTCACGCTAAGAAGAAGGGCCACTCTACGATGGGCGAGGCACTAGAGATTGCGCGCAAGATGAAGGCTCGAAGGACGCTGCTCACGCACTTCTCGCAACGCTATGTCAAGGCTGATTCGTTGAAGAGAGACGAGAGAGGTCAGGCTGGTGAGGCGCTCATGGCTCTTGATCTCATGAGTGTTAAGCTGGGCGATTTCAAGAAGGCGGCTGCTTTCCAGCCAGCGATTGCTATGCTCATGGCGGATGCGGGTGACAAATGAAGTACTTGGTATGAATAGACTTGTATGATAGTAAAAGTATAGAGTTGTAACGCTATACATGACCTGTTGATGATGCCTGTTTATCGTTCGAAGTGATCTAGACTGTTAAAGTCTGAAGAGCCTTTAAAATACAAAGGATGCGAGTTCTCCTATAGGAACATGTCCTGCATTATTCACAGCCGTCGATACAATCTCTGACGGTACAATGATAAGTTATGAATGAGAAGTTCACAAAATGTAGATTGAGAACCAATTATCTATTATCTATATCGAGATGTCTTCTCTAGGGTGGCCGCATATGCGACTGAACAGAACATTCAGCGTCACCGTAACTCCGCCCTCGAAACAAGCTTTCAGCCAACAAGCAACTCAAACTCTCATCTATCAACAACATTTCCAAAACATTTCTATCATTCAAACATCAATAACAATGATCTTACACGTCAACATGCCAATCTTGGAAGAGAATAGTGCTCAGCCTCCTCATCGGAAATAAAAGGTTCCGGCCGCGTGGCCTAATGGCTAAGGCGCTAGATTTCGGTCTCCAGCTTCCGAACTCTCTAGAGATTCCAGGTTCGAATCCTGGCGTGGTCGATTACTTGCTGGAATTCATCTTTTGCCGAATAGACACTCGTCGGCATTGTATTTTTTGCAGACCCGGTACACAGAGTTGGAGACTCGGGATATCAACCCGCCAATCGCGGCTTATTGATTTACTGCTTAGGATTTTGGTATCTCTTGAGTGACTGATATCATTGCTCCGATAAGGGACCGGCCCCGATATAGATGAATTCTGAATACTTCTTTTGGTCTTCAAGTTGTCTCAACCAGAAATTCTGTATTAATTCTGGAGAGATATTCAGAGATATTCATCTCTACTCGGGACTCGTCCCGATCCTGCTTATGCGTAACCCCACGATTTATAGCCCGGGCCGGGGCTGTATGTACGTAAATTAAGCCATGTGCCGGCTCCGAAAGCGGGACTCACCTGCGGCTACGTTAGCTTATCGTCGCGTTTATTCAGAGCAATCCCCCTCCACCGGATTTTTTTGTCCCACGAAGTGGTCATTCGGGCATTTCCAGTCCACAAGAGCCCCTCTAGCGGTCAATCAGTTAATTAATTGCCTTTGCCTCGCCTTGCTTCACTTCAGGTCAGGTAAAGTCTTGTTTGTTTTCCCCTCCCGCCGCCTTCTTGCTCGCGAGCAACTACCTTCGTTATCTCGAATCCGCCCCGTATCTACACACAGAACATGTCGGCCTCGCTTCCTGGCGCGCGGGAGCTTCCCGCTTCCCAGTATGACCTTGAAACATATATGGGACGAGTGCGCCATACAATGGGCATTACAGACCCTACGTAAGTCCAATTGCTGAACCTCTGAGCCCCCGACTTCAAGTATCATGAGCTGACCGTGCTGGCGCATTCTCTAGGACCTTGTTCGCGGGCAAGACCGGACTCGAGGCGGCCAAGAAGCTGGTGACGGATTACAAGACGGGAAAGATCGAACACATGTCACCATCTTTGTGGCATGCCAAGAAGGTTGTTGACTCTACGCTGCACCCTGGTATATATGGCCCTGGCAGAGTGCAATCGTGACACCAGCTGACGAGATACTGCGCAACAGACACCGGCGAGCCCGTCTTCTTTCCCTTTCGAATGTCCTGCTATGTCCTGACCAACCTCGTCGTGACCGCCGGTATGCTTCAACCTGGCATGGGTACAGTCGGCATTGTTGGATGGCAAGTCTTCAACCAGTCCCTGAATGTCGCATTCAACACTGCCAATGGCAACAAGTCCTCCCCCATGTCGACCGAGGTCATGATCAAATCATACCTCTCTGCAGTGGGAGCTTCTTGCTCTGTCGCTCTTGGTCTTAACGCCATTGTGCCTCGACTCAAGGTCACACCCTCCACCCGCCAAATCCTCGGTCGACTGATTCCCTTCGCTGCCGTTGCTACAGCCGCTGGCCTCAACACCTACCTCATGCGCCGGGACGAGATCGTCAAGGGCATCGATGTTCGACCTGTGCTGTCGGATGATGACAAGCAGAAGCTCATCGCCGAAGGCAAGTCGGAACGGGACGTGCCCTCGCTGGGCAAGTCTCAATCTGCTGCCAAGCTCGCTGTGTATCAAACAGCAGCCAGCCGAGTCTTCACAGCGTCTCCTATCATGGTTCTTCCCCCTATGGTCTTGTACCATATCGAGAGCAGACAAGCTTGGTACAAGAACCTCATGCAAAAGGAGTGGGTGCGTTCACGACCAGCACTCATCAAGGGTATCCCCCTGGGCATCAACCTGAGCTTGATCGCCCTCACCTCCTTCGCCGTCCTTCCTTTCGCTCTGGCTGTCTTCCCACAGCAACAAGAAGTGAGCGCTGAGTCACTCGAGCCTGAGTTCCATGGCAAGGGAGGTAAGAACGGCAAGGTTGTTTTCAACCGTGGCCTGTAAACAGCCTCTGTTGCATAAAGCAGGAATCCCTTTAGCATGACGGTCATGAGAACGATTGCACATGTTGCACAATCTCTCGTGACACCATGCTCTCTGAACAACAGTCAAGAGGCTTCCCTGAGATCCTGTTGAGAAAGCAAGTTGTCGCTGGTTAACGACCCAGAATTGCCTCAAACTTGCACGGAAGAATAAAAGGGTTAAAAAGTTTGTCCCTTGGTTGGTTTGAAAATACAAGAGACAACGAGAACCATAAAGGCGGCGTTTATAGCTAGATGGAGATTCTTTGCTGCTTTGAGAGCGTGCCAGGTCTGAAATGTTATGCAGGGAGCGCAAGTAAAGGAGCTTTTCAGAGCTAAAAGTTGCTTGATTCAGCCATTAGAGCTAGACTTGACTGTATCGTTAGATATTAGATGAATGTATTCATACAACACCTGTTATAAAGAGCGCAATATGTTGTAAATTATACACTTCTTGACCTAGATCTTACGACCTATGTTGACTGACCCTTTTGAGGAACATAGACAGCTGTTGAAGTCTAGGGTTAGCCATAATAAGGGTGCAGTCGGCAGCCTAAGGTTGCTCTTTTTACCTATCATAGTCGAGTAAGACAAACTGATTCCATTAAAACACAGCCAATAAAGTATTGGTGTAAAGTTCACCAAACCAATATCATCAATGCCGGAGAAGAGCCTTGGAAGTCTAGTGATTGCACATTTCGGTCAGACAGTCAAACTATCGCCACCGGGATCGACAAGGCTAGCCCAGGCTAGATGCTGAGCCGACGCGTCGCGCCTGTTGAAGGAATGTAACCAAGCAAATGGCAGGACTGCATATCTTGTGATAACCAAAAGAGAGAGGGATAAATTCTCTTTGCTTTCATGTTGACAAGAACAAAACACACTCATGTGTGAGATAGGTCTCCACAGGAATATTCGTGAACTGTCTAGATACTGGTACGGATTCTTCAAAGTGACATGGCCATGGAAGTTGGTGACGATTCTTGGTGGGGCGTATTGGGTTGGCAATAGTTAGAGTGGCAGTGGCCTTGGATGGGGGAGAAGTGACCACTGCTGCGACTGTTAACACAAGGCGAAGCAGGAAACGCCGAGTCGAAAGCTCGTCCCGTTTGTTGTCTTCCGGGTTTGATGAAACGGGGGTGCCTAATACTAATTTGATGAGGAGGATTTGGTCGAGTACCGTAGCGTCTCGGTTCGGCAAGGACCACCTATGAATAGCAACGGAATGATGGCCGTGATGAGACTGAGTATGCGAAGTTTGATGTCCTCATAATAGACGTATCGCCGTCAGTAAGGAAATGAGACCCAGCCAACAGGAAACCGTAAATTGAGAACCCCAATCACGTTCGTGGCGCACAGTGGGGTGCCCTTGGGCTGAGAGGAGTAAGGAACGCCCTCCGCCAGAGTTGTCACAGTTGATTCAAGACACACATAGAAGATGCACACTGTCGGCTCCTAGAGATAACGCAGTAACGAGAGAGAAGATACCTGAGATGCCGTTCACAATCACAGTACGGAGAGCCACTGGCAGCCCACCAAGGGCAACAAAGTCCTTGGAAAGAATGTATTTGGGGTTGTTGGCCACCATATGCTCGAATCTGTAATTGGAGGGTCCAAGTCAAACATTCTGGAGCCGGGGAATAGTGACTGGCGGATAGGAGGGATCCATCGCCGAGGCGGGAGACGGGCTAGACGGGCATGTGCCGCAAGAGTGGACGAGTGTGTGCACCTGTGTGAAATGGTACGAACAAGTTCTCGAACACATTATTCAGTAACCAAGTCCAGCCAAGGTTGTGAATATGCTCGTGCTTCCTCAGAACAAGACTCGGGAAGCGACATGATCAATTTTAACGCTATTGTTTGTTGTATCAGCTCCTTCAGGCTCCTCTCAATATGCGGCTGGCTGCGACGAATGGTGTCGGAGGCCGTGAGCTGACTGAACCTCTCATCAGCCCAAGACATTGGGTCAGCAAAAGTCCGGACGGTGTCCACTGTCCACTGATCACTGGTGGTCATGCTGGAGTGTGGTGCAGAGAGGCTCTGGAATTGTAACGGCTGCATGCCCGGAACGATTCGAGACAGAATTGGTGGCATCCATCCCCTCTCTGCAAGTGTGGGGTGCCTTGTCCGGGGTCTTCAAGGGCTGAGACGACGGACAATTGTACTTTCAGAGCCATAGCAGGCATACAGCCAAGCTGAAGGTGAAATAGGGGGGCTATAGTCACACAGAGCACTGTCTGTCATGTAATGGCTATACCACTCCCACAACCTTGGCCTCAGACATTCTTTCCGACATCAACAAGTGTCAGCAAAGAGCGAGCACTTCGACATGCACCAGAAAAGGCACGGGGTTGCTGGAGGGTCTTGGGTTGGCTAAAAGGCCCACCGCCAGCGTCACCCTGCCCTGGGGCGAAATGCGTACCAGATCTGATGCTCTTTAAGGTGCGCAGAGAGTGAAAGTACCTAGGTAGAGTGCTAGACTCTTCGAGACGATTAAAGTTGAACTCTCTTTCAGGCGGTAAAGAGGTACCAACGGGCAAACCGAACCGTATTTGCAATTGTCCCTGACTTGCCTGTAAAGGGGTTATTTTCCGTCATCAAGCAGTCAAATTCCAAATCCTGCACGAAGGAGTTGTATGAACAGACACGGATGATTGTTCGTGGACACCTTTAGGTTAAGTGATAGTACCTTAGGTACTGTATGGATACTGTTTGGTGTGCATGCTCCGTAGGGTGTGGGTTCTGTGTGTGTTTCTGTGCAGTAGGGTCGCGTTTATGGCTGCCCTGTGAATGGATCTCTCATGACGTATATCCGATACGTTATTAACTGCTGGTCCCCATCAAATCGTCGAGATAAGAAGAAGAAATGGTTGATTTTGAAGACCGTGGATGAACAGAATCGAGTTTTGTTCCCCAGCAAACTCTGTACAAGCTCAAATGAATAATGATGATGAAAAGTCCCAGTGTCGGTCCAGGCACAACCAAATTTTCTTCTTTCGGAACACGGTCTGAGTGTCAGGAGGGAGCGTTGTGTACTTCCATCATGAAACCTTGGAGGTACCGAGGCGTTTAGACACAGGCCAGAACCATGCGTGTGATACGATAGCAGTACTTTGTGGGCCACACCTTTTTGTACCTAAGGCATCCGTCACAGAACGGGCTCTCTTTCCAGCCTCTCAGGTCATCCTCACACCTGCCATCATGACACGAAAAGCTAATGATAAGGCACGTCAAGCAATGATGAGGATCTACCTAAAATACTAAAGCGATCAAGGGATCAAACTGGTTTGTTTGTAGTGTTTATTAAGGTACCTAGATCTGAACGTCTCATATCGTCATCTGGACTGATTTTAGTGGCATCCAATGTTTCTGTTCACACGATGGTCCCTGCTCTTCCTCACATATGTTTGAAAGATTTATTCCAGATTGCCTAATACGCAAGACAGCCGAGGATAATCTAGCGACATTGCAACGAATCTCATCTCAGGTGATATAGAGAGTACTCTGTGTTATTATTTCTTCTCAGAGACGGGATACCCCTTCGAGGTCAAGATTAGATATCACTCGTTCTTCCCCAGCTGAAGTTGTCATTCCGCAGCCTCAACGTCGGGAGCAAGCAAGCCTCCTAGCCTCAGACCTTGGCAGAGAATGGCGTTATAAAGTTTTGAAAATATTATTCCAGCTTTTCACACTTTACCTAAGCCTTTCTATTTTATGATCATTACCCTAACTTGTGGCCTTTCGTTTACCTCGAGAATCTGAGCCAAAGTGATGAATCAAGTATCCGAGCTTTATTGTCACTCACTGACAGGCACAAGCGTTTAGCACTTTGCCTCACTTGGCCGGGCATCTTCCCAAAACAACCCTTCCCACACAAGCCCTGTAAGTGATGGACCCTGGTTTTCCGACTGAGGTGCCCTGGGCCTGAAGAGCCGAATCGCGACGCCGCCACAGTTCGATAATAGTAACTCTGTACTCTGTATTTCCTGCCCAGTTCCACTGGAATTCCGCCTCTTCTTCTTCTTGACCCCAAAGTCGTAACCCGAGAGGAGAAGAGGAGAGGAGGCAGAGCACGACACAAGCATCCATGAGTGACAAATCCCACCCACTCCTTGATGGGGACTGAGCCCAGTCCAGGTGTTGAGGATGACGCCAAAAATACATGCTACCACTAGACGTCACCGCCTGTAGGAAATGTACTCACCAGCAAATCTCTATCTGACCAACGTCACCCAAAATGGATCCCCTCAAATCTGCCCCGGCCACCCGTAACTTTGGCCAACGCTTTTTCCAAGACAAATGGGATGCCCGTGACGCCTTCAACCGGGCTTGGATGGACTCTTCAAGTCACTCCACTGTCTGCTTGCCTGCCTTTTGGCTATGACCCTCGCCTCGCCCATTTCATCCCCACACATTAGTCTCAGTTCTTGAGAGAAAAGCAAGAATATTCTAACCCAACGAGACGTGACCTGTGATAAGCTGAACCTAATGGAAGTGGACTGCCCGGGCTCCTGCTACAGTGCCCCTTCGTAACCTTGACCCCTAACTCACACGCTGAGGCCACTGTACCTAGGTCACTGGCCTTCGCTGGACGAGCGCTTTTTTCCCACCCTTCGCCCTTGGTCTCTCTATCCCGTATGGGCACGCACACCTACCTATCCTATCCTGTCCTATCCAATCCACCACCCTCACCACCAAAACGATTCACCAAACTAGGAGGTGCGCCCCCCGGGTCCTTCCCCAGTCCCGTTCCATCTCGCCTTTCTTCGCTCATCGGTTGTGTCCTTGTCCTTCTCCTCTTCACTCACGATTCCTCCATCGTACATAATTACATGAACCTCAAGAAGGCCTACGCATCCGAATCGACGCGACGATTTGATCGGTCGCCTGTACCGTCAGATACAGCGAAACTGCACCTCTCTCGTTTTTGTTTTTCGTGATCGCTACTGCCGTCTCTAAAGCCCTTGGGTGGCTTTGGCTTTCCCCATCATGTCAACACCAACTACAGCGACGGCTACGCTCCCACACTACAATCCTCACCATTACCAGCCCTCCTATACCCATTCGCACACGCATCATCAGACCTATCAGCCGAACCCCAGCGCCAATTTTCGTTCTACTGTCTCGAACCAGAATATACTACCTCCTCCCGTCTCTTCGGCTGTGTCGCCTTCCCACAGTGCCATTCTGCCGCCCCCGTACCAGTTGTCGCCTTTGGGATACTCTTCATCGGGTTCGAATGGAATAAGTTTGACCAACTCTAATTCTCGCTCTGCACACCACGCTCAGGAACCCAGCCCGCGACACGACGCGGCATACTCTGCAGGAAGTATGACGGAGCGTGCCCCTGCCACTCGCGCTGAGCAACCTTCGAGAAAGCGTAGACGCTCCAGAGAGCCCGACTGGGGCACCTTCTACAAGAATGGCCTGCCAAAGGAAATCATCGTCATTGACGACACACCCGAGCCTGAAGCAAACACTAGCCGGAAAATCACGAATGGTACTGCTGCTGCGCCCAGCGATAACACGAGCAGTCAGGTGGCTAAGAAGAGGAGACGAGAAGACGAGTCCGGCACTGTCCAGGCCTCGGGTTATCACATCAAATACCTCGAATCACAACACAGCACTCCTTTGCAGGTGTCAACACCAGCGGGCTCGTCCAATTCCAGTAGTGACCGCACCAATTCGGCACTTAACACCACCGCCCCGACATCACTCTCATCCAACGGCCAGTATGAGGAGGGACTGGCTCCCCTCAAGCGAAAACGCACCCGTCAACAGGTGGCTAACGAAGCCAAACGCCGCGATGTAGATGGCCTCGGGGACTTCTTTACATACAAGCCTCCGCCCTTTCCTCCAAAGAAGGCCTCTGAGGTTAACGTACAAGTTATCCATGACGTGAGTTTTGACTCCACACCACTTGACAGATTGAGATGAGATTATTAACAAATTGGTAGCGACATTACAACAAAAACGTCAAGGTTGATGATGACGATGGCCATTACATTGTCGTTCCTGATGCTGAACTCACAGAAAAGTGTAGGTCTATCATATCCTCTTTTGAGTCTTATCTAACCCAGTCCACAGACCAGATTGTCCGCCTACTGGGCCAGGGAACCTTCGGCAAGGTCGTTGAAGCCCACGATCGAAAACGTAACAAGGCCGTGGCGGTCAAGATCATTCGATCAGTTCAGAAATACAGAGATGCTTCGCGGATAGAACTTCGTGTTCTCGAAACCCTCAAACGAAACGATGCAGAGAACCGTAACCGATGCATCCATCTGCGAGACTGTTTCGATTATCGCGGTCACATTTGTATCGTCATGGACTTGCTCGATCAGAGTGTTTTCGATTTTCTCAAGGGCAATGGATTTGTTCCCTTTCCCAACAGCCAGATTCAGAGTTTTGCCCGACAACTCTTCACCAGTGTTGCCTGTAAGTTGGACTAATGAACAACCTTGCTTAGCAGTGTATTAATTTGACTTAGTTCTGCACGACCTCAACTTGATCCATACCGACCTCAAGCCCGAGAATATCTTGCTGTGTAATCACGCCTATCAGACCTTTACCTATAACCGCAAGATCCCTTCCTCTTCTTCAACTATCAGCCGCCAAGCTACACAGCGGCGTGTTCTACTGGACACGGAGATTCGGCTCATCGACTTTGGCTCTGCCACATTCCAAGACGAGTACCACTCCTCGGTGGTTTCAACACGCCACTACCGGGCCCCAGAAATCATCCTTGGACTTGGGTGGTCGTTCCCTTGCGACATCTGGAGCATAGGATGCATCCTTGTCGAGTTCTTTACGGGTGATGCTCTCTTCCAGACTCACGATAACTTGGAACACCTGGCCATGATGGAGGCTGTCGTCGGATCAAGAATCGATAGTCATCTTGTCCAGGCTGTCAACAAGATGTCTACAAGAAGTGGTGGTAATGCCGCCTCAAAGTCAGTCTCCCCTTGAAATGTTCCCTGATTTACATGCTGACTTCTTTCAGATATTTCAAGAGACTCAAGCTTGATTATCCTACGCCAGATACAACCCGCGGCTCCCGTCGCTTTGTGAAGGCGATGAAGCACCTCGATGTAAGAACCTTTTGCATGGCTTGACATAGCTCGTGCTAACAGATAGTAGCAAATTATTCCCGGAAACAACACTTTCCTCAAGAACTTTGTCGATCTGCTAAAGAAAATATTCGTTTACGACCCTGCCCATCGTATTACTGCAAAGCAAGCCTTGCAGCATCCTTGGCTCAAGGAGATGGCCCAACCTGACGACGGCACCGAGGCGGCTAAGATCCGCATGGAGCGGATCCGCATGGAACAACAGGCTCAGAGACATGGATATGTCCGAAGTTGATGACCAAAGTCTGATACCCCTCACTAACGACATATGAGCATGATCACGGAGTTCTGGTTTTCCAAGGCGTTGCATTGAAGGATAGGTATCAACGCAAGGAGAGGAACGTTTGATGCCGATTCAATTTGCTCTTGTATTCTAGTGCCACAGCCATCGTATTTTCGTCGCCCTTTCTGTTTACTAGGAGTTATCTCTGGCAGTTGGTTTGTTACGCAACGCTACGACTGGAAGGACTGGTGCATTTTCGATGGACAGCGTTGATGAGCCCAATATGGCTCCAGCAGTATGTGAACAACTTAACTGTTCATCTCGTTCCCTTTGTCAGAAGAAATATAAATCGGACAAATGTTCCACGAGAACCTTGTTTTCAACTCGATCGAACGACAAGCGGATTCACCTATTCATCCATAGCACTATGTTTGCTGGTAGCCTGTGGCTTCTCCGGGTTGCCTCCACACCTTGGCTCCTCTCAACAGTTGATCTTGGGAGCCATAGGTAGGTGTGCAAAACAACACAGCAAGATTTCAGCCCTATCTAACACTTTGTTTGGAGAGATAGTCCAAAACGGTACCTTGTTCGCACAAAGCCATTCACTTCGAGAACAGCAGATCCATTCCACCGGTACGGAGTACTCTATTTTGCTGAAGAATTTATCATCGCACTGTTCGCACCGTTCGCACCGAGGACGTGCGCCGCGACTATGGAACACATTGACGTTGCTCTCGAGTCACTGTCTGTGTTCACCATTCAAGATCTTTTATATAAGGCATATGGTGCCAGTGAAGGAAGCAAACAACCAAGATCTACGGTTTTCTACGGAGCAAATTGATGGTGATTTTGCTTCCTCTTGAACAACCTTGCGAAGAAATTGATGCGGCAGCCTTGTGATGAACTTCTTGTCTTCTACTAAGAACAAATCTCATAGTGTTCATAATGATATCCCATCGTACATATCACGACCCTGATGAGGAGATCAGGCATATCCCACTACCTGATATATCAAAACATCAGCTTGACGAACTCACGGACCTGTTGTGGATGGATCCAGGAGTCAACATAGCTGTGCCAAATAAAGAGTGGTTGCTAGACCAGCAAGCTCGTGTAGCTAAGCTCGACAAGTCAAACCGTCGTTCCACCAAACTCTTGGCCCGTCTGTCTGCCAAACTTGAGAGCCTGTCTTATAGACTTGGTGCCGACGGTTCGCCAACAGCATGTCTGTGCTCAGCCCATCATGGTCTTCATCCTAAGCTGATCCGGCGACTGATGCTCTTGATCATCGCCGAATGTACAGAGCGTATCCAAACGTTGCGCACTTGGCGACAGCGTATTGCTTATCCCAATGCTGTTATTGCATGGCTGGATCGTATTGATGCCGTAACTGGACTTTGGATCGGTCGTAAAGCTTTCAATGCCACCTTTGGCTACGAACGTGTTTCGCCTACAAACCTCGTGGTCAAAAGCAAGTGCGAAGCTTGCATCATGGCGGTCATTGGTGGTAGACCTCAGGTGCTGAGCGATCTGCGAGCGACATTGACCACGCGAAGGGATCGCCATATCGAGCAAGGTGGTGGAGATCCAAGACTTCTCCGAGTTGTCGAGTCTTGGATTTCACACCAGCATATTAATAGCCGTAGGGCTATCTACACCGGAAGTGCTGAGATCAGTGAAGAACTTGCCAATCTGATCAATACCATCAACTCCCTGAGAGGGGAACGCCCAGAATCTCATATATCTCGATCTTCATCTCGATCAGTGTACGGTCATCCATATAGAGCATATGAAGAAGACGGTAGCCGCGGCCGTGCGCGTACTCGGCAATCGATTCATGAACAGTCATCTCGGCCAAGCTACAGCAACCACAGCCAGGAGGACAGAAGCATGTTTCTTCGTCCAGAATCAAGATCTAGTCACTTGAGTGCTCCGTTGCAAGAGGGCGAGCAAAATTGGATGGATGAGGACGTAGACTGCCAAGCGTTGCTGTGGATGGATTGTCAGATGCAACAGCAAGGACTTACGGCCGATGAACGAAGACAACTCTTTGAGGACGATGTGCATCCCGCCTTCAGCGACTATGCAGAGAGTGTTAGGAACATGTCTCTCGATGACCGACTGCAGAGGGACTTTGCACCTGAGCAGCACAGGAGAGACTCGACCGCTACTGTCACGAGACAGAGCGTTATGTCAAACCAACAAAGACTCTCTGCTTATAATGGAAAGAGAGCAAGCATCGTGCCAGATGAGCAAATGGAAACTTCATCTGTCTACAGCAACCCAAGTGCCGTGCCACCTCCTCTCAGCTTCAGCAGAGGACCGACACCCCCTGATACTACTGCCCGTAATAGCCCTACGGAAACCGAGTGGGAGCCTGCCTCGGTATTTTCTCTCCCAGAAAGTGCTGCAGGGGGTTCAACTCCTCGTCCAGACACTGTAGAGCCGACCAGTGGAGGAACTCGAGAGTCTACCATACACGCTCAATACCAAGCACATATAGATTTTTGTCGGCAATTTGGATTCAAGACGGGTATCCCATCTATAGATGGGGAGCCGTCAACCCCTCGGCCAGCACGGGGCGGCAAGCAAAGAGCCTCGGCCGCCCCGTCAATTGCAGCGTCGAGCATTTACTCTTCGCATCCTGGGTTTAGACGGTCACAAGAGAATATGGGTTCATTGGCTCCAGGTGGTCAGACGAGCCGTCGAACATCACGTATGTCGACTCAGAGCCAGCCCAAGAAGAGCCTGTTTGATCACGTGCGGGAGAATAGAAGACTGATGGAGGACAGTGATGAGGAGTAGTTGGAGTTGATGCTTTCCATGGAGTATGGGTTTGATGTTTTGTTGTTAGTTCAGATATACCCTGGGAAACAGACATATAGGACAACACATGGCAGAGCTCTGCAAATATAATTCCATTTGTTTATTAGATTCGTTCGTTGATGTTGTTATTCATATCTTGATTGTTAACTTATCACACCTGGACCCCTGCAGCCACGGGTTCTATTCGTCTTGAACCACAGAAAATGCTGTTGATCTCGTTGATGATATGCACGTAGCCGTGGTTTGCTCTAGGTATTGTCTCGTCCCTTGGCTTGATGTAGCCCTTGATATATCACCGTATTTGGACTCGACTTGTACCCTAAGTAAAGTACCTACTTATCTTCATTTTGCACAGAGCCCTGTCAGTACTGTACTTAGGTGCTGTATTCTGCCACTGTTGACAACTGGCAGTGGCGTCTGATTCATTTCCCTCAACTCTCTCGTTGCTACCTAGGCAAGAGCTGACCGCGTGCTTCTCTTCTTCACACGGTAGGTACTTTACCTTGCCTCGTCTAACCTCAGGCCACTCGCCTTCATCCCCCCTCTCCATCGCAACAAACAAAAGCTAGAGTTTCTCCCCTTCCTCAACACTACCGAGCCCCAACATTTACTCGCCGGCCGAGAAGATCGTTGGCATTCTTTCACTCTCTCCTCTTCCTTTGTATTGTTTTTCTTCATATTACTCTTCGAGCTCTGTTGTCCCGTCACCGTCCTTCGCGCCGCTGCTTGCACCGTTGTTTCTACACATCGCCGTGTTCCTAATAGTACACCTGCTTGTATAGCCTTTACACGGGTTTGTCTTCATTTGCTGCATTTCCTCCCATTATACGCAAGAACTAACAACAGAAAGCCGACTTTGTAAGCCATGTCGTGGGTCCCAAGCAGTCGGGGCGGCGGAGGCAGCACACCTTCGCCTTCGCCAAACCTCAATAACTCACTGCAGCGCATCCAAGGCATGGGAAAACTCGTTGGGATTCAAACCCCAAATCAGCAGCTCCTGCCTGCGGGCGCCGTCAAACAGCGTTTCCTTGGGTCACAAGGGACATCAAGTAATGGACATCCCACTCCTATCCAGCAAAGCTATTGGAATAGGGAGAATGGTCTTCGCTCTCCTCTCCCTCTCCAAGAAAGTGCGAACGGGGCAGTTCGTATTCCTCCACATCGAAGGCTTTCTAACAATGCCGTGCACTCTTCTCCTGCTCCATATCAGACGCCTGTGCAAGAAGTTGTTCGCGCATCCTTTCACCAATCACCTGAAATCGTGGATTCCGAAGGGACAGACGACTTCGAGCACAGCTCCGTTGGCACCTGGAACTCACCTAAGGAGCAGTCAATTGGTAACAAATCGTCGGAACTTGAAGGTGCTCCTTTGCCAGCACCCTTGCATATCATCCAAGCTGCTACACCTTCAACCGCCCTCGTTCTCCGACAACGATCCTTAAGCACCGCCTCCATGGCGCTTAGTGCTGGCCCAATGCCTTCAGATGAAATGGCCGCATGGAACAGTCCTAGACCACCCGATCACGAAAACAATGATGATATGGCCATTGTCCAGGTCAATCCGAATTTATTGACAGCCGTGGAGAAGTGGGAGACACAACAAGAGAGCTATCCCACCGTCAACCTTACCGCAAACCGTCACCCTCGGGTCGATGATTGCGATATCGACCCTGCGACAGGCAAACTCATCCCTCCACCACGATATATCAAAATCCAGAAAGATTCCCAGGCAAAGCACAACTGGCGCCGCGCGGTGACTAATTCTGAAGGCTACATCGCCCGCGAGCTGGATCTACGCAAATCGAAAAAGGAAGAGATTGAGCGTAAGATAGAAGAACAGAAGTATGCCAACATTACGCAGGAGGAAGACAAGTGGCCTGACGCAGATTGTACTCTCCGGCCCGTTCAGCCCGAGGACTTCCAGGGCATCGCAAACATCATCAATAATGAAGTGCAACGAGAAGATTCGCAGGTCTACCTACCCAAAGTCGACAGTGCACAAATTGCAGCACTTTACAGCGCTTGCACGTTGAAGCGTCGCCCTTTTATTGTGGCGATTGAGTCTTCTTGCGAGATAGCCGACCGTTCTGGATGGTCCAAGGTCGATGAAAAGCGCTATCAGAAGCTCATTGGAATTATGAAATCCCACGGAGTTTCAGAGAGCCCAACCATCCTTGGCTTCGCCTTTGTCGATGATTCTCGACAGGACTTTCTAGGCCACGCATGCCAGGGTTCCAGGTTCTCTGGGAAAATCAAGCTCATCGTTGACCCAGAACATCGCCAAATGCTAGTCGGGTCGGCACTGCTGGACAGAATTATGTTGTCCACGTCCATCTACCATCGTAGTCTTGTGGACTACACCTGGAAGTGCTCGGAGCCCCGAAAGACATACGAAGTGATTCCTGCACACAATGAACGAAAATACAGCAAGCTGTACTTGGAGACATTCTTTGATGGCGAGGACGATTGTCGAATTGAGTGGATCACTCGTCTCCTCGAGAAGTACGATTTTGACAAGGTTGCGACTTTCAAGGAAGCTGTCAAGCATGGAGAAACCCCAGGCGTCTGGAAAGACCTAGTCGTATGGGAACATGAGGTGCGCCCAGCGTCAGAAATGGTGGAGGAAGTGAGGAATTGATGTACTAGAGCACTGGCTATTGAGTTTTAAGTGTTTATTGCAATGCCAATTGCATGGCAGGGAATGTTTGGGTCAAGTTGGAGTGTATGGACATGTAACGTAGCTTATGTAAACACGGGATGTCGATAGGATTCACAGTGTTCATGGGAGTCAGATTATGTAGATTCTCCATCAATAGTGGCGGTTGAGGCATAGCATTTAAATGGTGAAGTTGGGAGGGGTGAAGGAGATCAAGCGAGCACCAATCACGTGGAGCCATGAGAGCCGCAGGCAACTGAATTCAACGACTTTCATAGTTTGGTGATGAAGAAAGAAATCCTCTAAAGACCAAATAACCGACCAAACTGCTGAAGAGCGAAATTAAATTGCTTTGCTTGTCCTACTATCGATTTGATTCGATACACAACTCGTGAATCAAAATGTTGTCAATCTTGCGAAAAGCCCGACTCAAGGACAAAGAAATGCGAATCCTCATGCTGTGAGTATTTGACCATGGCCTGCTCCATTAAGTATTCTTACTAACTCTTCATAGCGGACTGGATAATGCTGGAAAGACCACAATCGTCAAGAAGGTTATGGGAGAGGATGTCAACACCGTAAGCCCAACATTAGGTTTCATCATCAAGACAATTGACTACGAGGGGTAAGAAGGACTTCGTTCGTCATAGAACACTGCTGACGGGCCCTACAGGTACAAATTAAATATCTGTGTGTGACCTGAATATGCCAAGTCCACGAGATGAGCTGACTCCCCCAGGGGACGTGGGTGGGCAGAAAACATTGCGGTCATACTGGAGAAACTATTTCGAAAAGACAGATGCTTTGATCTGGGTTGTCGATGCAACAGACCGTTTACGCATCCAAGACTGTAGAGACGAGCTTCAAGGTTTGCTCTTAGAAGAGGTGCGCGATATGACACGGCAACGGTCGGATAGTTACTGACAAGTGGTACAGCGTCTTGCAGGGGCAAGTCTGCTTGTTTTTGCCAACAAAACAGATGTTGAGGGATGTATGACGGAAGAAGAGATTCTCTCAGTATGTTCATGTCACGCCATGCCATGTGAACATGACCAAGCTCACCATGATGTTTAGGAGCTACAACTGGAATCGATACGAACACATCGATGGCACATCCTGCCATGCAGCGCTATGACTGGAACCAACCTTAAAGAAGGACTATCATGGGTTGTAGAGGATGCCAAAAAGCGGCTATTCCTCTACTAATCGAGACTGGCTCAACCGAATAGTTCCTGTTGGCCTCACAACAGAGAGTCCTTTTGCAAAAGCAACAAACAAACCACAGAGTGTGGATAGCTGCGAGACTTAGAAGCAAGCAACCAGCCGTATAGCGTGGATATGCATAAGAAAGTCAGCTAGCTTAAACGTTGAAACCTGATATAATAAACTCGTTACGCCGGGCAACGTATAACGTCCCGCAAAGCTCTCCAGCACGCAATCTTTACAGGCCTCGCCTAGCGAAGCGCAGGGGAGCGGGAGAGCATCATCAAGTGCCGCGTGCAGCTTGTGCTAACCTTACAAGGTCGTATTGTCGATCGAGAAATCTGAGATAACCTGCTTGTGTGGTCTGAGGCATGAGAAGAGCAAGATACGTACTGCTCACTTTGGTAGACGAACCAAGATGTGACAAGGTTTAACGGATTCAAGCCATGGTTTGGGTTTGTTGTTGTAGTGGATCGCCCGTGGGGAAAAGTTGAAAGTAAACAAAGGATGACGTTTGATATTGGTCTTTTGTTTATGGCGCATTGGAACACAACATGTGAGTTGGGTGAGGCTGAGTTTAGGTTACCTGTAATAGCAATTGAATCTTCATCGTTCCGATTCTGCATCATGCAAGTAATGAGACGAGGTTCATGCATCTTTTTGCATGAGATCGAGCTCTGATATGCACCAAGATTCAAGACAATTCATGGCCGCATTTGGGCCGGAATCTGTCAAGCAGTCCTTCCCTCCCTAGCGAGCGGGAACGATTGCCCCTGAGACTTCGGGTTGCATGGGCCCCTCTCATAGCGGGTTTTAGAGACAGACACACCTGGGGACGGTCATGAACCAATAAGATCGCAGAAGCGCCATGTGAAATTTCCACTGCAGCTAACAGACATGATCCCATCCCAGTCGAGCGACCCATTATCAACTTCCCACCAGCACCACATCCATCTCAAGGCTACGTTAGGCTCTTGGGAGATAGCAGCAAAGCAGTCTATAACACCTGCTGCAACCTTGTGCGTAGGATTGCATTGTGTATTTTCCTGCTCACGCTTACTGTGTGTGCTAGCTACCTATCCAACAAAGTCAAGGGCCCACGCTGCGCCGTCTTTCTTCTAAAACATCCACCCCCTTCCGTGTCATGTCCCAAAGGCCCCAGAGCCATGTCCGACGAAGTCTCCCAATTTCTCGAGCAGGTCGAGCGCCTGCGTGGTCAACAGATCGAAGAAGACGAAACGAGAGCTCGTGAGCTTGAAGAATACTTGGCTGCCAAGCGAGAAAGACAAGCCCGTCGCGAAGGTGAGAAAAATAACCAAAAAAACAAAAAAGAGAGGGAGCCTGGGCGTCCATTGTTGCTTGCAGCTTGACTCCCACCCGAAAGGCTTTGTTGCTTGCATTGATGGCGTTCCCTCCTCCAATTTCCAGGGCAACATCCTCCGTCGTACAGCCGTTGTTTACTTTCCCTTGCTGTATTCTTATTTCACTGGCTTACTCATGGTTTTGTCTTGGCTTTGGGATGCATTGATGCTGAAATCACATAATCACCGATGGTGTCCTCTTGCTAACCACAATCACCACTGACAGAACGTGCACGATCAATCTCACCACAAAAGTCCTCCCCTGCAAACACTCCCTCACCGCGCTCGAGTCGTCGTAGCGTTCA
Organism: Fusarium pseudocircinatum; assembly: GCA_013396035.1. Lineage (NCBI taxonomy): Eukaryota > Fungi > Ascomycota > Sordariomycetes > Hypocreales > Nectriaceae > Fusarium > Fusarium pseudocircinatum. Next base: position 59,183 of record JAAOAS010000343.1, read on the forward strand.
TCTATCCGAGGCATTGAGGCTCGACTCCCCCGGTTTGTCCAAGGACGACGCTGCCTCACCATCATCTGAGCCTGAAGCAAAGCCCGAAGCTCCAATGGATGTCAGCTCCTCTCCGACCAAGGAGAACGAGTCTCCTGTTGATGTCGATACCAAGCCCGCGACTACACCCACCCGTTACTCTACATTATCATGGCAGCGGCGGCCTAACTCCCGCAGTGGCCCTGCACGCCCGTTGAGCATGCTCGCAACCCAAAATGCGACCCAGCGGTCATTCATTGGGTCGCAGGAGTCTTCCCCAGCTCCAGCTTCAGCCACTGAGCAGAGTTTCTCGAAGGACCAGATTGCCCATGCCCTTGGATCCAAAGACCCTTCATGGTTCCGCCAAACAGCCGACCGTGGAGCTAATTCAGCTGCTTACCGAAAGAATCAAGTCGAGGATACTGATCGGTTGGACATGGCTTCTGTCAAGGCGCAATTACCAGGCATGACGGCCGAACAACCAAAACCAAGCCCACCTGCAGAGGAGCCCGTCAAGGAACCCGCTAAGGAACCTGCTACTCCCACTAAGATGAGGTTGGCAAGTCCCCCAACGCTGAATCCTCCAGCCTTTGACGCTGGTGAGGACAAGTCTGTGGGTGACCGCTTCGGAAGCATGCCAGGGCGTTTATCTCCTACTCGATCCAACTCGCGGTCCAATTCGCCCACCAAGGGCATGGGCGGATTCGTCCAGAGTGCTATGATGAAGAGATCAGATAGCGTTAAGCGATGGAGCGTTACGAGCCCTCCTGGTCTGAACCGTGCCAATTCGATCCAGTCGAATCAAGGCGGCGGTCTATCTGTAAACGCGCGACCCCAGAGCAAGGGACGGCCTGAATCAACAACGCCAAACTCGAGCCGGCCAACATCTCGCCACGGAGAGTCTGATAACGAGGTTACACCAAAAGCCCCTACAATTGACACTGCCATAGAAGGAGCACCAATTCCTACCAGTCCTTCCAAGACTATGGATCCTCGAAGGTGGAGCCCTACCAAGTCAAGTTGGCTTGAAAGTGCTTTGAATAAGCCACCTGAGTCGCCCAAAACTCACCACAAATCGAGTTCATCGCAGCCAGCTTGGATGGCAGAGCTGAACAAGAACAAGGGAGGTGTTCCTGGCGCTGAAGGAACCACACGGCCTCGCCCAGGGTCTATCTCGCATAAGCACCAAGTTAGTATCGGAGGACTTATGAGGTCTACGCCTATGGGAACCGCTACAAAGACCAATACTACTGGCCTTGGTGGCATCTATTCTCCTCCACCTGGTGGTAACCGACCCTACAACCACGGTGCCAGTTTGAGCATTTCTAAGAGTGCCCCTAAGCTTGAGCCTGGAACTCCAACTGAGGACAAGGCTGCCAAGGTTGAGGCCGAACCTATTCCTGATCCCGAGCCAGTCCCGGACCCTGAACTCACCGAAGAGGAGAAGAAGACGCCGGGGCCTGCCAAGGATGAGCCAGTCATAAGCCCCAGAGAAGTAAAACCCTTTGCGCCTGTGCCTAAGCCTAAGCCCGAGACACCCCCAAAGAAGGATTTCCGCAGCTCCTTGAGACATCGGCCAACAGGGTCAGAAGCGCCAAAGGCCCAAGAACCTGAGTTCAAGAATGTCTTTGGCACTCTTCGTAGAACCAAGACACAGAACTATGTGGCTCCTGATGAGCTGAAAGATAACATTCTTAAGGGCAAAGCTTCCCTCAGCCAGACAGGTGGTCCAAAGAAGACAGAGAGAGTGGATGAATTCAAGGAGGCTATTCTGAAGAAGAAGGATGACTTTAAGAAAGCTCAGGTCGAGGGCAAGGGTATCTCAAGGAGCAACACTCCCACGAATGATTCGCCACTACCAGAGGGCCTTGCCAGAAGGGCTGAGATGGCAAAGAGAAAATCAATGGCTGAACTGAAGTCACCATCTACACCGAGTAAGCCAAGTTCGCCCAAGCCGACACCAGGCCCCAAGAGGATACCCAGCCAGACCCTTTCTTCGCCCAAGCCCGCTCCTGAATCCGCCCCTGAACCCGCTGACGAGGGTCTAAAGCGAGTAGTTACCGAATCTAGCGCGAAACCGGAGGAACCGCGGGCCTTGCCAGGCCTGCACAAGGAAACGAGCTCACCTGCTAGACTACAGGGACGTGTAGGAGGTAAGCTCGCCGGACGGTTCAACCCAGCCCTCGCCGGCATGCTGGCACGAGGACCGCCTCCCATGGCTGCCAACGGCGGAAAGACTGCGGATGAGTCTGATTCAAAGGGAGCTTCCACCGAAACAGTTACAGAACCTTCTGCTCCGGGCCCGCAGCTGACACATATGACTAAGGGTCGAGCACGAGGTCCCAGAAGAAAGGCCCCTACTTCAGCTGCCCCTAAAGCCGCCTCTGCAGCACCAGTAGCCGAACAAAAACCTGTCCAAGAAAAGCCCAAGCCTGCTACACCGAAACCCGTTGAACCTGTCAAGGAGAGGGTAGCGGAGCAAACACCTCCTGCCCAGAAGGTAGAGGAGTTAACCACTGCCCCTTTTTCTATTCAACAGCAAGTTGCTGCTAAGGCTGCCGTACGAGGAAAGCCTACACCCACAAAACCCACCCCTATCAAGCCTCAGGAGGATGAACCTCGACGATTCCAGACTCGAGATGAGAAAACATCATCGTTCTCTTCCAGACAAACTCCCAAGAGTGAATTCCTCCCAAGTGATTATCCCTCGCCACTGAGGATCCAGAAGACCGGCGACGCCGCTTCACAGCCTGGCTCACCCAAGAAACTTGACAACAACCGCATGTCTCGATTCATGGACCGCCCGTCATCAAACGGCACGTCAGAACCTGCCAAGGAGCCAATCCGTCTGACGCATCAGCGAACAGGCTCTCGGTCTCCTGTCAAGATGTTCCAAAGGCCACTGCCTGAGCCTGAGCCCTCGTCCCCAACAAAGGTTGACAGTGACCCCGTTGTCTCTGTAAAGAATGCGAAGGCCATGTTTGGCGGTGCTACTCAAGCCCCACCTCTGGCAGCGAAGCCCTCGTGGGAAAGAACAGAGGCCTCAGGAGTACAGACACCACCAAGAGTTTCTCCTCGCCCCCTTCCTGACCCCGGACGATCTTCTCCTCTACAAATCAACAAGACTCCATCTCGAGCGGCCACCCGTCCCTTGCCAACACCTCCTTCTAAGGAACCCCAAACTCCTCAAGCCCCGCAGACTCCCAAACCTCAACAGACAGCTTCAGCCGCACCACCTAAGACCCCCAGCCAGGGCACCGATGTTGCTAGCCTATTGACAGACTTCTTTGGGCCAAAGCCTTCAAGGTCTGAGTACAAGGTAGATGCTGCAGAGCTTCTTGCAAACCGACCTCCAACGGGCCCCCTGAAGATCCAGAGTCTCAGCTTTCAGGTGTTCCAAATATCCGCAGAGGGCAAGAAGACACCTGTTTCGGCTCACAACGAGCGCACATTGTTTGAGCGAGAGATGTACATTGCTCCCCACAGCTTCACGAATGAAGCCGGCTGGAAGCGCCTGGAGATCTATTTCTGGGTTGGTGACCAGGTTCCTGAGTCGGCTGCTGACGATGCCCTTCTTTTCGTGCAGAAGGAAGCCAAGGCATTGGGCGGTAAGCTTGTCAAGATGCAGCAAGGCAAGGAGACGACCGAGTTTTTGCAAGCCCTTGGTGGAGTTGTTTTGATTAGACGCGGCTCAAGCAACAAGTACGACTCACTGGCACCCAACATGCTCTGCGGCCGGCGCTATCAGGGCCAGGTCGCTTTCGATGAGTGTGATTTCAGCCCGTCGAGTCTCTGCGCAGGATTCGTCTATGTTCTCACCAGTCAGGGTAAGGCCTATATCTGGAAGGGACGAGGATGCGATGTAACAGAGTTGAGTGCGGCAAAGCTCATCGCCATTGAGCTTACACTCACTGGAGAATTGATCGAGGCCGATGATGGCGATGAGTCTGAGTCATTTTGGAAACTTTTTGAGAGCGGATCAAAGCCTCACTCGGCTGATCATTGGAGGCTCAAGCCCAACTATGCCAAGTACTGCAGCAGACTCTTCTGCTCGGATGCAGACACACGGCAACAGGTATGTTGATTCACATTGGCTCAAGCTGTCGGCGTACTAATAAGCACCAGGTTTCTGAGATCGCTCCCTTCAACCAGCGTGACCTTTCTCCTGAGCACATATATGTTCTTGACGCATTTTTTGAGATGTACATCATTGTTGGCGCCCGTGCTCAGTCACAATACTCGTCTTTCCGCAACGCTCTCGACTTTGCTCAAGAGTATGCCATCCTTGCCGCGGGCATGGAGGACCGTCCTTTTGTACCCATCTCAACAGTCGTTTTGGAAGGTATCCCCCGGGATCTGAAGCGCGTATTCCGTTTCTGGCGAGATGACTTGAGCCCTACCGCAACACATACTAGCTCGGCTGCTATGGGAACACCAAGACGGGGCCGAAGTCTGAGGGTCGTTTCACTGACGCAAGCACTACAGGCGCTTAGAGAGTAAGCCTGTTGTGTTGGTGCATTTGCTATATACAAAAGCTGGGCTTCATCGATTTCTTGTGTGGGTTTTTAGTGTAGCGATATTTCCTTGTAATTGGTTGGCCTCGGAGCATGGCGGAATATAAGGGCAGGTCGGGTCTGGCGATCTTGGGAGTTGAATCTCGTTTCTGATCCTCCGGTTTCGGCGTGTAGATGATGATAGACGATACCGAATGAAACACGAAAGTGTAAAAGTTACATACATCTGTATGCATGTGAATTCCCTTGACACTTGGAGGGGGAGTGATTGACATCCGCATATGTAACGTATATACGTCTATTCATTCCGTCATGCGACTAAATTCTGAAAACATCTTGTGAGCCCGCCTCATGAACCTAGGTAAAACAAACAGGCGCAAATCCGCCAGCAAGCGAGCTCCAGTAACGAAAAATCAGAAACAGTAAACAAAAACAACTGGGCTGAGCTCAAGCCCGTAAACCTAACGAGCACAAGCCGCCTCATGCATGCGTCTATGGGGGTATCAAAAGGCTGCCTCAAGTCTTTGCATCCGACGTGACTCCCCGTATGGCAAACTCCTTATCCCTATCCTACCCAGTCCTCCTCCTCTTGAATGATTCCTTTTTGTTTGATAAGATGTGCTTAGTGCGCCGAGCCATTTGTATCGATGGCTGAGCTCTTGCCAGTTGTTGAGTCAAGCGAAGCGGGAACAGCCATAGGCTGGCCGCGGGCCTTTGCTGTGAGAGTGATGAGTTCGTTGAGCATGAGCTCCCGCGTTGTACGGGTAAGCTCATCAACATCCGCGGCGGTCAAGTTCTTGGTGGGAATAGGCTTGAGAACTGCATACTGTTAGGCATTTGAGCAGGTGAACACAGGAGTTATACGCACCCTTAACGGGGATCTTTCCAGATTTGAAGGTGAGAGTCTTGGGGTGCATGATATGGCTGTAGTTTGCGACAACGCAGGGAACAATGGGCACGCCGGCCTGGACAGCAAGGTGGAAAGCACCCTTCTTGAAAGGCAGCAGCATGGGCTCCTTGGCATAACTTCGAGTACCCTCGGGGAACATGTAGACGCTCTGTCGCTTGGACTGGATCTCACTAGCAGCGCCCTTCATAGCCTCGCGGGCATCCTTGCTGTTCTTGCGATCGATGAAAATGGAACCGCTCAACGACATGAACCAGCCGAGGAAAGGCACCTTCTTCAGCGAAGCCTTGGCAGTAACACTGCAGTACTTGGGGAACACGATTCCGAGCATGAGAACGTCGAGTTCCGTCTGGTGGTTTCCGATGAAGATGGCCGGGCGCGTAGTGCCGAGGACATTATCGGGGTCCTCGACGACGAACTCAACGCCAGTGGTGTAGCGCATAACATGGTGAAAACAGCGGCCGACAGCCCATTGCGCGATCTGCTGCTTTCCGACGATGGTGAGGAAGATGGAGGCGAGGACTCCGTAGGCTGCGACGGCGAGGAGAGAGATGTAGGAGGCGAGGCCGCGGGCGGCGAAGGCGGCTTTTGGAACGACGAGGGACATGGCGTAGAAGAAGATTGTTAGGGCGGCATAGCCGAGGAGGAAGTAGAGGAGGATGTTGGAGATGGACATGATGGGCGACGACGGACTCTCTATTCGAGGAGAAGAGGGGAGAGTGGAGGAGAGGAAAAGACAGGTGATGAGATAAAGTGAGACACCAGTAGAGGAGGGCGTAGGTAGAGTTTATAGGTTAAAGACTATGGGTAGGTCAGCTGGGTTATGGATATTGGAATGGATGGATCTGGTGGATTGTACTGTATGGGTTTGGGTTTGGCGGGGGTTGGTTTGTTGAGTGGATATCGATAAAAAGTGTCAGTTCTAGCGATGGATGATGGCGGGGTCTTTTTTTCTTTCTTTCTCTTTCTACGTCCTGGACTAAACACTGAATAGATTTACAGTATTGTTCTATAGATAGGATGAGGGATTAATGTACAGTTATAGGTACTAATCAGATCACATTCACTTCCACAGAGGCAACTGAACTGAGTTGTTCAACTAATTACTTAATGCTCTTCAATAGCCGTTGACACGGGACGGGAACGTCTTTGATTGGGAGGTTGTCATTGGTTGGGTGATGTCACAGGCACCTAGGCTAGGTACAGGGTGTTCATTTTTATGGCTTGTGAAAGTCGGCACCGAGGATGAGGATCATGCCTGACTCAGCGGATTATGGGTGCTAACTCACCTATATCTGGTTGGGACAATAATAGTTGGTGATACCTACACCATGCAAAGAATTAAATGATATGATAAAAACACTCATAGGGTTCTTGTCTTCTGTATCTCTTGACAGTTGATTCGACTTGTATTGTGTCCGACGCCCAGAGTGATGCCGTCGAGTATAAGAACAAGCTGATTATTGCTCTCAGCCATTCTAGTATGTGGCAGCCTAGAACAACCAGACTTGTTCATTCGAATACTTGTTCCACAGTCAATGGCCAGGTATCATCAACACCCTTCGGTTTCAAGCGGCCACTCCAACAATGCAGAATATGTTCTTGATGCAGAATAGATTCTTCTCTTCATATAGAGACACAATATAGCTGCCTCTGGGCTTTGATCACGGGATTGTCCGACCACACTCTTCTTGGCTCCCTTCCGTGTAGTACAATACCATCTGAGTCTGAGACACGAAACTGACAGAAAACGCTTTCTTTCTATAATAGCGTACTTATGTGTCTTGTCAAGGTAAAATCTCATACGAAACATGGATGCATATCGACTTGAACACGCCGTATCACGTGGGCCCTATCGGATACTCTACCGGGTTACGATAGCTACCTGGAGCTAGGTTAGCGAAGCTACCTAGTTCAGGTAGGTAGGCACCTAATGTAACCGCTGTAAGCCAGACCCAAACTCAACTCCACCACGATCTATCATCACCATTCATCCTCTCGTTCTCCTTGGAATCTTTTATCCCATTGCAGCAATCACTGGCTTCTGGTTTCTGCCTCGACTACTCCATTACAGTCCCGTCCATGCCGTAACAATATCTGGCTCGACTTTCGAAACTCGCTTCAATTCGCTTGTCATTTGCTTGCTTGCTCGCCTATCTCCTCTCTTGACTCTGTTCTCCCCTCTTAAACTCAATTTAAGCGCACTCTGCCTGCGCCTTTGCAAGTGTTCCAGCCGTCATATGATGCGCGCATCTCGATAATCAATCGCCATGGCTTCCTCCCGCCGAGGACAACCGTCTCTTTCCGTCCGCATGCCTTCGAACCAACCTCTCGATCGTCCTCCCATCGATGCTCTCTTCCTCATCCACTTCGACGTCAAGGCCGGTTATACAATTCTCTGGAAACAAAATGCTCCTGGTATCGACCTCGAAGGTCTTGTCGAATACAAATCTCTTCCTTCCGGGCTACACACAGTCTCTGAAGATCTCATCTACTTCGTTCACGACAGCGCCCATGCCGGACTCAGCGCCTTTGTTAACATGCCCTGCGATGAGGAGGAGGCACGGAACGCGAGAATGTTTGCTGTCGGAGTTCTAGTTCCCCTGAGTTATGGTCGTTTGGGGCGCGCTTGGAGGCATGCTGAAGGACTGAAGGAGATGGCTGCGTACGGGATCTAACGTTACCCCATGCGCAACGGACTTGGCTGACGTGTTGAACAGGAAACTGGCTGAGGATCGCAAAAACACAAGCATACTCGAGGAATATTGGGTTGCCAATCGCGAAAAGTCTGGAAATGGCAATCGTCGCCTCTCAGGAGAGACCCCCGTGAGCTCTCCGTCTCTCAACTCATCACCTTTCCCCCGCAAAACCCACAGCCGCAATCGATCAGCTTCAGATGGCGCCTCTCTAATACCGCCCGGTAACAAACTCTCACCGTATCACCCTGCCTGGAGTTTGACTAGCCTTCTGGACAAGTTTGGTCCGCTCATCTTTCCCATACATCGCGCTGCTTTACTGCGTAAGCGTATTCTAATATCATGTCATGCACCAGTCCATGAAGTTTGTGATTTTGGTGAGTCTTGTCCCTTCAGCTCGCAGCTTTTCATTAATTCTTCTAGTATATAACCTCTCTGTACTTTCCAATATTCCCCTGTCTGTCACCGACATACTCCCAGGATCAGCTTCAACACAGCGTCTAAGACCGCTTTTCTCTATTGGTGTTCATGATATACCTTTCCTCATGGACGACTTTGAGGCGTCCAAGAGACCCCGCAATGACGAAGATGCGATAGATGACGAATCAGGCTCTGGTTGGATTGCGTGCACCACTGACAGCATTCTCGCTATGAAGGACACACTATGGGATATGCTCGTCACTTTGCCTCCCGACTACTCCTCTAATGCTACAGAGCGAGTCTGGCCCGTGGTCGAATGCCCTCGAGGCCAGCCTATCAAGGCCACTCAGCGAGATCTTCGACGTTTCACCACTCTAAAGAACGGCCTTGCCCGTCTTGCGGCTGCCAGCCAGGTCCCTAGCGCGGTCCCAGAGTCTCCTGAAGAGGAGCGTGCTGCGCGTAGATTTTCTACCCAGTCAAGTCATATCGTCCGTGACCCACGAGACGACGCAGTGGAAAAGGTCGTCGAACCGCTGACATGGGCAGCTTTTGCCTATAATGGTTACATGTGGTGGGCCAGCGCCGGTGAACAACTGCGTCAGGAACAGCAAGAGGAGGCAGCTCATGATGCCTCTCTGCTCGCCGATTTTGGGCCCTCTATGACTATGCCACGACCAGGTTCTCGCTCTGGGCAATTATCAGACTCACTTGGATCTCTCAATGCCAGCAATCGTGCCCCTGATGGTTCTGGCGAAGCCCGCTTTGAGCTTGCTATCATTGCCTACTTCCACCGTCTCACCACACAAATACTATCAGTCTTAGCTGATCTAGCTGACAGCCAGGACGAGCCATATACTGACCATGACGATGATGACGAGGGCCTGTCGCAAGCTTCGGGCGAAAGAGCACCACTTCGCCCATCAGACTCTGAGCTCGAACCTGACGATGCTGATGCTATCCGTGTAGATAGTCACGCTGTGGAAAGCATGGGCCTCGACGTCTGGAGCGATGCTGATGCTTCGTTCATTCGTGAATTGTCAACCCTGTACTTTGGTCGTCCTGCTCGTATTGAGGGCAAGGGTGTCGAAGTTTGTGGTGTAAGAGTATGTTAAGAAGCCACCCCTACTGTTCGAAAGATATGTACAAGCAAGACGAAAGCTGGTCTTGCGTCTTTGGAACCCTTCATATACTACGCATAGTCTATATCCCGAAAGGTCCTGAGAGAATCTGAAAGAAGCGATGCAAGAAGTGTACATAATGTAGGGAAACAAGAACGTCGCCTCACGGGCACTGTTTCAAAGGGGATGATGGATGTTAATACGGGCGCTTGTCATATTATACGATGGTTGCTCGAATACAGGGGTCTTTGCTCACTGGAGGCCGAAGTGGGAACTGGAAAAGGTGTCTTGGTGCTTGAATAAAACAAGCCGGCTGTGGAAATAATTTGAAGTTGAATGAGAATAAGCACAACAAGAAAGAGTTATATACTGAGTGTGTGTGCCTTAAAGAAACCCCTAAACTCCCAACTTGTTTCTCGATCTCGATAGAGAAACAAATGCCCAAGCTTTAAAGTGTTTGTCATCTTCCTCCAGACTCCCTCTCTCCCGTCCTAATACATAGATACACAAGGATTAAATCGCCTCCGTATCCACACATCATGCTCCTGAGAAGGGCAGGGTTTCGCACATGATTTAGTGATTACAGTACTTTTTTTTATATCCACAAAGAAAGATTGGTAGGCCGTTATGACTCGTCCTCAGTATCGGTATTTGTTGCGCTGGTGTCATCCTCCTCCTCATCTGTTCCACTCTCATCCTCAGAGTCGTCAGAATCCCTTCTGCGGGTCTTGGGAGTTTGACCAGTCTTGAGAACGTGCATCTGTCCAGCGAGGGAATCTGAAAGGTTGTTAGCAGGAACTTTCAATGATTCGGTTTGCAATTGAGACTTACCCTCTTCAGGCTCACTGATCTCGTCCTCGGCTTGCATCTCGGCTGCCTTGCTTGCTTCCTCAACTACCAAGGTTACTTCCATCTTAGTATCGAAGCCGACATAGGAGTCGCAGATAACGTGCAAAACAAAGGTGTAGTGACCAGCTTGAGGAGGCGCAGCGAATTGAGCCTTGAGAGTTTGCATGTTGAAAGTAGGCTTGCCCTCATCATCGATAATAGGCTGGTCGAACTTGGCGAAGTGGAAAGGGGGAACAGCCATCTTGCCTTGCTTGGAGTCGCTGAGGAAAGCGTGCCATTGAGGAGAGTGATCACGGGCATAGTAGGGGGCGTGTGTCAGAGGGGGCAGGATTGACTCCTCCTCGATAGGAATGAGCTTGCCGTCAGGGCCCTTGATAGTCTTCTTCTTGCGTCCGTTGATAGCCTCGATATCGTCCTCAGCCGGGTCAATGTCCTCGAGATCCAGCTCGTTGACAGGAGGAATGTTCTCAGTACCAGGAGGAATGAAGCGGCCCTTGATGACAAGAGAAACCAGTGACGAGGGGATAATAAAGCGCTCGCCAGTAACCTTGAAGAAAGCCCTGGATACACGGAAGAAGGGAATCTGCTTAGCGACACCAATCGCGGTCTGGTACTGCTCCTCAGTCAGGAGATCCTTTCCAACAGCAAGCTGTCTGCGCTGTGCGTCTGGTCGATCCATAAATCGGTGGACAGGCATGTGCGTCTTGGAGTCACCTTCGATAGCACGAGCGATCTCGGGAGTGATGTGGGGAAGCTGGAGAAGAGGAGAGGCATGGGGTGCAACAGCTTGGATCAGGTTCTGGCTGGTGTAGAACGAGTTGGCGATAGGACCAATGTTTCCGTAAGCGAGAGTGATGGCGTTGAAGGACTGGTTGAGAGCGCGGGCGATAGGGCCAACCTGGAACTTGGCCTTGGTCAGAGCAGGATCGTCGAGCTCAACACGGCCAAGGTAAGCCCAGAGAAGGGCGAGAGCCTTTCGACGAACACCGTTATCAAGATCCTCGAGAGCCTCCTTGTCCTTGAGCGACATGCCAGAAGCAGTGGGCCCGACCTCGCTTTCAGCTGTAATCCGTGACTCGATCTTGGAAAGACCAGATTCGCCCTTGTCGCCCTTCAGAATGTCCTCGAACTCCTTGCCAGCGCTGAGAGCAGTGACGATGCCGCCCTCCTCGATTTCGTCGTCGTATTGTCGGAACAGGTTGTTGGCGCTCTCCATCAGGACACCTTCCTTTGACATTCTCTTTGTGCCGTACCACCATGACCCAACAAGCCAGGGCAGAAGGACTCCAAGAAGCATAGTGTACAGAAGAACGACATACTTGCCGTTGCCATCGGAGACCATGAATTGAGGAAGAGCAATTCCCATACTAAAGCTCTGCTTTCCATCGGGGTGACCATATTGGATGTAGTTGTTGCGCACGTCTTCGTCGGTGAGCGCTTGGTAGGCCTTGGTGAGTTCGACGTAGAAGTTGTTGAGGGACTCAACAGTCTCGTTCTTGGCTGGGTCAGGTCGAACCTTGTCGGGATGGAACTTGAGGGAGAGTCGCTTGTAGTGCGACTTGATTTGCTTCTCATTGAGAGACTGTAGTGAATGTGTCAGCAATGCCACTTGAGAATGATGTAGCCGTCGCCAAGCTTACCTCTGAGATGCCTAGAATATCGTAAGGGTTCCAAAGCTTGGGGACAGTTCGCTGGGTGACCATGATCAGGTAGGCCATGCCAGCCATGAGGGCCCAGCCGATTATCACGAAGATGACCCGCTTAACCCTCCATTGGCTACGCTTCTGCGCTGACTTGAGCGACTCGACAGTAGCCGCATGCTCTGACTTGTAGTTGGTCTTGATCCGTGGCGCAAGCGCATCTTGGTCGCGGTTCGGGCGAAGGAGTGTGTAGGTAAGGGGAACAGTGACGATGCCAGTGAGGGTCAGGATAAAGAAGGGGAAGAATTGGCCCTGTTAATTCGAGTTAGCCGGTGTCGAAGCACAGAGACAATGTCCATTCTTACCTGCTCGTCATAAGAGTAGTCGGAACTCATCTTGACGGGTTGAAGAGAGCCCCAGGGCTACTCTCAAAGCAAGCTCGAGGGGAAACGTAGGCCACAAGTCGAGGCGAACGATCTATCAATGTAATAGAAGACAGATAGAAACAAAGACACACAAAAGGGCCCTAATAAAATAAAGAGAAGGCTCTTAACAAAATCAAGAACAAGTTCTCTGCCCCAAAAGAGTGTATTTTACTGGCAGATAATATTGTGCTTGTTGTTTGGGGGAAAAGTGCTGGTGCTGGTGTCGTGAGAGAGTCCAACCTGTCGTCTACTAATAAGTTAGTTACGGCCACGCAGCGCATTTCCCATGGTCGACTCTGGGTTGGAGTAGGAAGCGGGCGGGTTGACGGCTGCCGGTGATCGGATTATCTGTCACTCCCCACCTCCATTGCCGCCTACAGTGAATGGCTCCTTTTGCTGTACGCGCCACCGTGTTCTCAGTTCCAGAGGACCCGGACCCTACCTAAACAATTTTAGAAAGGGACAGCCACTGTTTCTTATTAGTGTACTCAGCCCTGCAGTCTATGACCTTCCTACCCTTCTAGCGCCAACCCCAACTCTATTCTATTTCGAGCCCGGCTAAGGTACAGTACCTCCTCAGAACGGAGCAAGTGAATTCTATTGCTCAAATAGGAACGAGACCAACTGGCCATATAATTCGACAAATGAAACGCTTGATGTATATTAAAGACGCTTATAATGATAAATGATCTACTTGTTCCTCCCAGTCCCAATCCAATTTACCCAACCTTATAAAGCAACCTTGAAGCTACCTATGCTACAAATCTAGAGACATCCAGTGCTGCTCGTATTATATCCACTCCCATCCATCTTACACGATACTCAGCTCAACTGCTAACCTCCGAGTCACTCTTCTCTCCAGGCTCCTCGTAAAGGGTGTTCTCATCGAGGGTGGTCATACCAAGACCAAGCCCACTGACATCTTCCACATCGGTCTCGTCCTCTGTAGTTGCACCGTTGCCCATCTCCTCCGCTAGAATGTTTCTGATATCCTCTTCGCTGAGAATAGTTTGAATGCTGCCCCGACGCACCCATGGTCTTGAATCAGATCGTCCGCGTTCAACCAGTCGCTCAATCTTGAGTCTGTTCTCAATAAACTTGAGCTTGGGGAAAGCACTTTGCTTTCCTTCGTGAATCATGCGGGATAGTCGATGAGGATCAGGATCTGATAGAATGCGCCAGAAGTCTGAAATTCTCGACTTTGGCCAAATCGTAATAGTGCCGCTGAATTGTTGAAGCCAAAGCTGACTCCAGTCTTGACCAAGAGGCCGGGGCAGCAACTCGGCATGGCGGATGAATTTAAGCCACTTATTCATGTCCAGTTTGAGATAGTGCTCAAACGCAGACATCAGGTAGCCGCCTCGCCATCCACGCCCCTTGCGATGTGTGACTGGGTGACCAACTGAGCCTCGCGAAGAGAAAAAGAAAAGATTGATATGTGGGTTGACTTGGCTGACAATTGTAAAGTTGACGTTAAAGTGTGTGTTCAAGGCCTTGATAGGAATATCCGTTCGTAGACTGCCATCCTTCCACTTGTGGCCAAAAGAGTACGGCTCTAGAGAACCGTCTCGAGTCTTCATCATGAGAACGACGGGGTTAATAATTCCAGGGACAGCGGCCGACGCCAATACCGCCGACCAGATAACACAATCGGGGCTTGTGAGGTAGTTACAAAGAATCGTAGGCGAATGGGGGTCGGCTGGCACACAGGTAACATTGAGAATGCGACCTGTTCGTTCATAGGCTTCTCGGAATGTCAAAGAGCCATGTGTCCACCAGCCGCATCGTCGCGCCCAGTCAACGGAGTCAAATCGAGCTCCAGTCTTCCACCATCGAGGAATCCAGACTGTAAATGGTTCGCGGCAGGCGTTGATCCGCTCAGAAAGCGCTGGCACAAGAAGTTGCTTGAGCTCATCGTTCGTTCGCGTGGCCACCAAAGCAGCTACCAAAGCACCACCACTGGTGCCCGTAATAACGTCTGGGAGCAGATCCGCATCGAGCAAAGCTCGGACAACACCAATGTGATAGTAGGCAAAGGCTGCGCCTCCCGAGAGGCAGAGAGCTGTTCTTCCGTAGTTCGCATAGACGTGTTTGAATAGAACTCGCTTCTGCTCCATCTCGAGCTGTTTGGTGTTTATCAGAAATTTGATGCACTTCTCCTCTGCTGCCGGTTAGAATGTTCGAGTATCTAAATAGGACAATGCGACTCGCCTTCGTCGAGGAAATTTTGTACCAGATTCTTGGTTCCAAAGTACGTTTGGCTGTATAACCTCGCGTTCTCAACGCCAACAAAATTATTCTTGACGCAAGCTTCAATCAAGGTCTTCAGCTCATCCACCGCTTTGCCTCCATCACCCTTCTCGCCCTTGCTTTCTTGCTCTTCAGCGCGTAGTCTTGTCTTCTTCATCTGCTCCCAAACTCTTCGGACAGTCTTGGAATCGTAGTATGCGAAATCGTTCTCTTCCCTCCATGTTTGTCGACCAAGATAGTTGTCGAGCTCCTTTGCGGCACTTACCCAGTCCTCATACTTGGAGGCATTTCGTAAATTCCTTCGGAGTCTTTCTCGCTGGCCGCGCCATGTGAAGAAATGCTCGTACACCCAGATATACAGTCTCGTCGAGAGATATGCAACGGCAAGTCCACCCAGCCATGCAAACACGAAGAAAAGCAGAGGCCACTTTGAAAGTTGGTATAGATATCCTTCTCGAGTCTCATCTTTGGTGCGGGTCCCTAGAAGGCCTTCAACAGCCCCCTTCCCACCCCTGCGCTTTCTCTTGCTTCGCCTCGAGCCACGGCGACGGCTGTAGATCTTCTCGTTAACAGGCGCCCAGTCGTTCTGCGCTGTGATGAATGTCCCTTGGCTCGGTGTAGGGGCGACAGGGAGATCTCCAGAAGCAGCGTCCGCAGCGGCGGCGACAGCAGCTACATCATCCGCAAGGCCAGATTCGACCTGCGAAGGCCTCTTTGTCACACTGAACGAACTCGGGCTGCGTGGCGACCGAGCGCCGTTTTCATCGGCCGGACTCTGAAGCGGATCAGGAGCCTGGAGCGCCTTCTCAAAGGCTTCCAGGTCTTGCGCATCGACGAATTCAGTGTCGACATCAGGAAGAAGGGAGGGGTCGAAAGATTCCGGTGGAAATCCATAGACTGGATCGCGAGGCAGTAGTGAGGAATATGACGAGGACGACATTGCGATCGATTTTATGCTGTAATCTCTAACCCATTGCTGGCAGAAGAGGGAAATAAGTCAGATTTCTGAGAATCGTGAGATGTTGCAGCGGGTTAAGGGAGAAATTGATTACTATGATGCGAAGCTCTGTTGGGTTGCCTTGTGACGATTCTAGCAACATGACGTAGATTCCGTTGGGGAAACAGTACAGAGGTACATTTCCCGGGGATCCATAGCACTCCGTCTTGGCGAACCGAGGCCTCTATCGAACACCTGGTATCACCACCTACAGCGACTAGAATGAGCCCACGAGCACTAATCATGAGATGTGATACGCATAATCTCTCTCTAATTCTTGCCACCTTCTCTTTTAGCTACATTTAAACTAGTTGCATCACGCATCATGATATGTGTGTGTTCCGACGATACCTAGGCACAATAATGTCGTTCATGAGCAACCAGCCGCCCCTTGTAAAACACCCTAGCCCATAACACCAGGGGTCTGGTTTTTCCATCTGCAGGAGCATTCCCCAATATGAGGCTCGGCTAGATTTTGTAGCAAGTAAATATAGTAGAATTGCAGGACCAATGTTCGCCTAAGGGAGAATTCTGAGTCTCATAAACACTGGAAATCACTTGTCCTCTCTACCTCTCCCCAAAAGGACTCGACGTAAGGTATACCTCTCTAGCTCACTGCCTCACTTCTTTCAATCTCATCCCATCTTCCCTTCTCCTCTTTATACGTACTGCGACAACCAGCGTATGCCTTCGCCGTAGCCTTGTCGCATAACCACTGAGCACATGAAGAGCTCGATGGGTCGGATGCCCTCGAGAGGGACCTTGCCCTTGCCGGTTGTCTGGTAGAGGCCAAGCTGATGTCGCATCTCATCCTCAGAGATGGCATCGGGGTGGTCGATCTTGTTGCCGAGAATGACGAAAGGAACCTTGGAGAGCTCCTCCATGGAAAGGAGGGCGTCGAGCTCGGCCTTGGCCTCACCGAATCGCTCGTGGTCCTTGGCATCGACAAGGAAGACAACGCCGTTGACCTCGGGGAAGTAGTCGCGCCAGATACGTCGGGCTATAAAATTTGTTAAATATGTTTGCGGGGTTGACGGGGTGGTGTATTTGCGTACCCTGCTGGTGACCGCCGAGATCGAAGGTGGTGAATCGAACGTTGCCGATGGCAAGCTCCTCGGATGCTGTGATGTCTCAGTATAAACACATTGTTACTTTTCAAATGGGATCTTACTGGGGTGAAGAGTGGGCTGGAGGATAGCAACACGGTCGTTCTGTAAATCCATCGTTAGTCGTCATATATCCCCAAAACCGCCACCGCTGGTAACAAGTATCCCAGCTGACACCATCCATCCAACAATCCGACAGCATTGTGTCGACGCACCTTCAGCATGTGAAGCAGAGTAGTCTTTCCGGCATTGTCGAGACCCAAGAAGAGCAGCTTTGCGTGCTTGTTGAGCAGTCCCAAGGAGGACAGCACATCATAGACTATAGGCAGCACGTGTCAGCCCATTCAAGTTACCAGTTGTTTAATGGTAACCGGTTACATACACCAGTTGACAATCCACATGTTGTGTGAGTATTAAAGACGAGTATTAGACTGAAATAAAAGGTTGTGGTGTTATTATCTTGCACTGGAGAAGAAGAGTCGTCGTTATCGTTGGCGTCGTGGAATGTAGCTGCTGGTGGATTGTTAGGAGGCGTTGCATTGAACCAAAAGCTGGCAAGAAAGGGACGCCGAAGTTGTGCCTGAATTACAAGGCATACCTACTCGTCGTGCATGTCACGCCGTACAGTTCCGTCCCTCGAATTCCGAGCTGCAGGTCAACCAGCTAGCACAAAGAAGAACAGTGGCTAAAATTCGTATTCTACGCAGAAAAAAGGTATCTGATTACTTGTCTTTATTACGGGAGTATTCATGATCCCATTGCCAGATTGTGGTGAGTCGAAGCTCGTCTCCAAGACTCACTTACACCAAAGTGACCAGCTAGTGACAGCCCCAATGGTCAACGAGACTTAATCACACTTGCCAGCCAAATCGAATAACTGTGTGTAGTCTAAGTCATCGGATTACTTCGTATCACAGAAAGCGAACAATATGATATATGGCAGAGAATCATTGTCGTGATTGATATTCCGCTAAATGCATTTATGTCATGATAGCCTCTCATCCAACGCCGAGCATGTAACCCAGTAATACCAAATGCTGTATCGGGTATCCAAGCAGTTCAAAATAGGCTCCTTTCCGCCAGTAGCGAGCGTTGTCCGGCCGCTTTATGCAGTATGACAAAGAAAAAATAGAAAAAAATATGTACAGGAAATCTCCAACATTGAGAGCATCCAGGGTCCATTACCAGTATATACAGTGAAACAATCTCGGAGACCTGGCCGAGAAGGTGTAGGAAGAAAGGACATTTGAGTCATCAAGTTAAATCGTGTAAGATGTATCATCTTCGTCGTAACGTGTCTCGCAGTCTAAATTTAAAGCAGCCATGTTCTCTTGCAAGGACAATCAAGCATGCTTAGATGGAAAGGACATAGTTGGTCTGGTCCTTCTTGCCAGCCATGAGAAGGCCTAGTTCCCTCATGCGTTCCGTGCCGCGACCGGGAACAGGCTTACGCTCGGGGATCTGGCCTCGTCGAGCGCGGTTGCAGTACTTTTGGTGGAATTTCTCTTTGCGTCGCTGACGCTTACTCTCCAGACCCTTGACAATATCGATAGCGCCACGAATGTGGGTATCGTTGTCGTATTTGACCTTGTGTCGAGCCTGCTTTCGCTGGTGGCACATAGCGCCGCCACGAGGAAGAGACTTGGTGTGAGTGAGTCCAGGGCGACCAGCCAGGTTGAAGTTGACTTGGCCACAGCGAGGAGATCCAAGAGGGGTAGTGATGGGCTTGCGCATAGGAGCTGGGGACTTGGCCTTTCGAGGTGATTGACGGTCAAACAGAGGCTTGGGTGATCGGCCTCGGACCTTGGGAGGGGGTGAGTGATGACGCTTAGGGGGAGGAGAGCGGAATCGCTTAGGAGATGCATGCTCGCTCTTGCGACGGCGACGGGGGCGGTCACGCTCCTGATGAAGGTCTTCCATTTTGCCCTGGAAGAACTCATCATCCTCGTCACTTGAGTGATGAACAGGGTTGAAGATCTCACCCTCGTTTTCCTCCTCAGGCTCAGAGGCAGGGAAACTAGGGTCGATGTCCTGAGGAATGACGCGAAGCTTCTCATTTCGTCGAGCTGCGAGACAGGAAAGGTAAGCTTCCTCAAGAGGACGATCCTCGTCCAATGTGCCGCAGACAAAGTCAGTGCTGTCGGGAAGATCAGGAGCCTCCTCGGCATATCTGACACGCTTTGAGCGACGGTTGGCACGCTGGTTGTCCACGGTAGTGATAGAAGAGTCAGACTGTAACTCGTGAAGAGAAGGGCGGCGCATGAGAGTAGCACCGGATCCGATATGAACGACAGATTTGGCTCCAGGAGTCCAGAGACGCATGTCATCGTCCTCATCATCCTCATCCGAGTCGGCGAATCCGGTCTCTTCATCGGTGTGATAGCCATCAGAGTCGTCGTCGTCCTCTTCGTCCTCCTCGTCATCCTCGTCGAGGCCAACGTCGAGTTCGTCGTCTTCATCCTCATTTTCATCCCCTTCCTCATCATCATCGTCGTCGTCGTCGTCAACGTCGGCATCCTCCTCATCCTCAAGCTCGTCTTCTTCCTCTTGCGCTTCTTCCTCTGCTTCGGTAGCCAGACGTCGAATATTGTTCTCCTTGGTCAGAGTGTCATTGATTGTCAGTTTAGTTGCAACAACATTGCTATCACGTCGGATCCAATCGTCCTCTCGGGTGATACCACTAGCAAACTCGTGGAACTGTGAACTATCCGTGACAAGGTCAGAGGAGTCGGCACGGAGAAATCTAGGACGCGACATGGAATGCCGGCGAGGTGTGACCTGGCGAGGCGCGGCAAATGCTAGGGCTGAGGTTCGCTTGGGTGTTGAAGGAGATTCGGCCTTTGGTGTTGCGTCCTTCTTAGCGTTCTCGGTGTACCGGGGAGGAGTGTTCTGGGTAGAGGCGGGTCGAGCTGGGCATGCAAACTTGATGCACGACTTGCGAGGAGCTTCCTGAGCAGAAGGCGCCTTGACCATAGGTTGGGATCGAGGGGGTTGCTCCTGGACCACGGGCTTGCCACCACATGCAAACTGAATGCTTCGCTTGCGAGGCTCTTCATTTTTGCCCTGCTGTAACTTGACAGCAGCACCTAGCAAAGACACATGCGTAGGCTCGGCAGCACGTCCATCGTGCAAGCGCAGCATGGCCATTTCAGGAAGAGGAGGGCTTGGTGTGTTCGGTCTCGAGGGGCTAGTAAAACCAGTATCGCTCGTGAGGTCGGCTGTCGAAGCGAAGCTGATGTTGCTGACAAGGGAACGACGTCGCTGGGTGTTGGCCATAGGTCGTGAAATAGTCTGGGGAGTGTAGAGGTCGTCGTCTGAGTTTCCATTGATAGCCTTGGTTAATAGAGAGGACTTCTCAGTGGGAGGTCGAATGGTAGTTCGCTGGAAATCGTTGGCAGTAAACTGCTGTTTCTTGAGCGCTATCTCAGGCGGTTCGTCGGCCTCCTCGAGCTCTTCTGAACCGTGAGCCACCCATAGGGTGTCTGGGTTATTGGTAGTCATGTTGGTCGTCATATTGGTAGGTAGAGTTCTTCGACTTTGGGGTGGAAGTGTGGGGGCTGAGCTGGATCCAAACAGGATTTTCGAATCGTGATCAGGAGATTAGGATAATAGTCGTTGAAGTAGTCGAGAAGGCGTGCAGTTGCGAGTGTCGTATAGTAGTTGAGGTGCAAGACGTTGCGGTTGTGTTATTGCCTGGGCAATAGCAGCGTCGAAGGAGGCGTTTAAAAGTGTCCCTGAGGACAGTGGTGCTATAACAGCAAGACAAACATCGTCAACTGCAATAGAGTAGAGTAGGTTGTTGGTTGGGGTGGTTGCTTTGTGCGTGAGGGTGCTTTGATATGGGTCGATGGCAGAAGTGAGATGCAATGCAGGCCCGGGCCGGACTGGGCTTTTGAGTAGAAGCTAGAAGAGGAGTGGAAAAGGCGGCTGATTCCCAAGTTGCAGGATTTCCCCAATCTCAATTCAGGGTGGCGTCTGTGCTGTGCTGTGTAGGTGGGTGTATGGATTGTTGTGGGTGTGTGAGAGCCGCTGTTCTGTTTATTGCGCGTGGAGACTGCTGCATATGACGTTCTCCGAGGGCGGGCACGAGTACGGCACCGTTTCGTAGTGTAACTCTATGTACAGTACAGTACAGATCAAGGTCTGAGACAAAGTTGCTCGACAGGGACAAGGGGGGAGGGATAATGGATGGACGGATGCTTTGTAGATTGTTTTAGAAGAAACAACTAAAAACACTGAACAGAACAAAACAAAACAAAGAAAGGGCGGGAGAAGGGCGAGGCAATTATTTGAGGGAGCAAAGAAAAAGAGAGACGAGGGTGGCCTCGGGTCCCGTCTTTTTGATTTATTAATAAGGTAAGCCTTGTCAATCGGCGCGAAGCAACGAGAATGGAAAGAAAAATGCAGGTGGAAATGAACGAAAATTGACGGGAATACCTGACGCTACAAAGAAGACGTGAGCGAAAAAAAGGTACCGGCCGACACTGGGCGGAGGTCACTCTCAGGTTGGGGCCAACGACGACAAGGAACGGGATGAAATTTAGGGGGGGCCGTTCCCTGAGGTACCCTAAATTAAGAGGACGATGGGCGATTTGCCGTGCCAGGAGCGGGTAAAAAATGGAGTCCTGTTGACCTTGGCCAAAGAAATTTTACTAGCACGGGTCAGAAGCAGAGGAATTGACTGGCCTGACTGACTGGCTTGTTACATTTCACAGGGCGCCATGTGCTAAGGGCTCAGGGCAGGGCTTCAGGTAATACGCTATCACCAATTGATGCTGAGGTGTGAGTGGACATGACTGACTGACTGAATGACTGACTGACTTGAAATGACTGACTGATGGAAGCCAAGTTTCGAGTAAGCCCCAGCCTTAGCCTTCTGAGGAAGATGAATTCCTGGTTCACGGCATATTTTTGCGCCCTTTTTTTCGTGTCCTCCTGGGGCTAGGCATCGAAATGCCTAGATCGATCCATGGCTTTTCTCCCTGCTGACTGGCTGACTGTCTTGTCGCTGCCAGCATCTCGAGGGAGTAAATCAGTGTGCCAAAATAAACTAGTCTCAAAGCCCGCTGAAACACACCACGCTTACCTGATTCTTTTTATCACTTTCGACAGAGGTACCGAGCTGTTAGTAGCTTTTCTCGTCTCCCCTGGCCGCGAAAAAAATAACAAACCATGCCCTGTAAGTGTCTTGCTCCGCTGCTGACGCTCCGAATCGAGTCCGCTTTTCCACGGCACCGAGAAACAGAGCAGCCGTATAGGATCCATTCCGATTCAAAATTACAGATCCAATTCTTGAGGCGAGCATTTACGCATTCCGAGGTCCCAATTTCGGTACGCAGACCGCTCTCAAGTCGTTCAGTCCAGTGCATTTCTCCCTTTTCTCTACAGTACAGTACAGTACAGTACAGTACGTGGTCGACACGTCCCTCCGAGGCTTTATCCAGTCAGGGTCTTCTCAATTGACCAGTGGCGCCTGTCAGCGACGGCCAAAGTGAGATAGAGCGTAGATCCACGTTGTTCCATACCCGAAAACAGTCTACTGTGTGTCACACCGTCCTGACTCTGTCCTGACTCTGAGAGGCCTGGGGGTTGTCGGGCAGTTTCAGGGTAACGACTCGCTGCTTCGTATACCGTGTGAAGATGACTAGAGAGGCGCTACTTGCACTGCCCTCCTCCAAGCCTCATGCTCGCATAATCATCCGCAACAAAATACGGTGCGGTACGGTAAAGTACTGTACATACCTACAGCACATTAAAGTTCTGCATCTTCTTTTCCAGAAGCAAACCGCCACAGAATTCTTGACCGTTGATTCATCATCCACCCTCGGCAGGCCCACAATGGAATCGTCGCTTGTAAACCTCCACTTCCTACCAGCTACGAATCGTGGTTTTTTGGTCGTACTAAGCAAACACCAGCCGCTTTCATATTCGAGGCGGTGTATCTGTAAATCGCAGCAGCCAGTACCTATGTACAGCATAGCACAGCATTAGCTGTTAATGCTGATGTTGTGTTGGTCATTTGATGGCTTGTGACTGACAATCAGTCACTTTGCCAACCAAATCCTCAGATGATAGACATTGACTTGACACACAACTTGCTTGTTTCAGTACGCAGTCACCCCGCGCAAGGGACCCATTAGCCTATGCAAGAAGGGTTGATGCGCAAGATGCGCCACAGGCCGCTTTGTTGATCTTTTGGCTGGAGGTTTGGTCTGGTCTGTTACAGGCGTCGACAAAGCCTCGTCTGGTCTAACTTATCTCACGCACGCCCTTTGTCAGTGCAACCATGCACAATGCATAAAGAACAGCAACACGAGTTTAGTTGCCTTTCATCGCCTACATACTTTCTTTGCCTTCTCAATCAGGCTTTGTTGCACTGAATATTGCACGTTTCTACTCTTGGCTAACCCCAAGCCGTGGGGGTACAGGCCGCAGAGCACAGCAGAGCAACAACTGATCCAGACCTGATGCTCGCCTCGTCGCTCTTCAACTTCCCCACAATCACCTGTTCCGTTTATGACAGGACTGCCTTTCTACTGGTGCCATTTCCGCTCTCGCAAGCTAAGCTGCCGTCTGCGTCTTCGTCTGCGATCTACCCTTGCTCCAGGGACGCACGCAGTAACCGCCTTAGGTGCCATGTTGTCTCTCCAATCTGCATCAACAGCAACCCCTTCGTCCATCCACCAATTGAACCCTTCTCTTACAACCAGGCTCGTGAGCTCGCCCACGTCTGGCCCACTTGCATACAGAAATGCATGCACTGCAAGCCAGAAATCCCCCGATGACGACAGTTTGGCATGGGCATGGACGTGTCTTACTTACCTACTGCTAGCTAGCCTATCCATGTGCCCGGAGAATCAATCAATGGACGCATGAAATGCGAGTCAAGAATCCTTTCAGATGCTCAGAGATCATCTCTCAGGTTTATTACAAAGGACCCTGAAACTGACTAATATAGCAAACAGAAACAATCGTCTCTCTCTCCTATCTCTCAAGTTGACAGATGAAACGACTCAAGGGTCCTTTGTACGACTTAAGCTGCGCGATATCCGAGCTTCTCGTGACTCGCATCACTTCGTTTAATACTGCGACGATCATGGAAGGTGTCTGAAACTGTCCAATCTTATCTGGCGCTGTTTACTGATCGCCAATTGCCTCGGTCTCTTCCCGTGAGTTGGAGCTGCATGCAGGCAGTGCAACCCCCCTTGAGCTTGCTTGAGCAACCAAGGAATGACAGTCGGGGTCTCGGTCTTTGCGATAACGGACCTGTCTGATTTGATATCAGTTCTCTACTGGCGGCTATGCCAATTGGTACGCGTAGTATCGTACATATAGCAGCACATTGGCTGGACAAGCTGGCTCACTCTTACTCTCTGGCTTCCTTGAACATTGACGCTCCTCGTCACGTTGAGCCGTCCTGCTGGGCACTAACCCCGCGTTGTGAAGTCAAACCCCGCATCTTAAAACAATATGACAGTCAACGCGGTATCAGCGCGTAGCTGTTAAATTCGCATGTTACTCTGTTGTGCTTATGGTTCTTTGAGAGGGTGTCTTCTGTGCTCTCGCTCATGCAGCCCAGATAGCCTTTCTGAAGTTGACTGTCCAGTGTCCTTCACCCACAGCCCACCCACTCTTTGAACAGGGCTCTGACATCGCGAGACTCCGGCGGTGAACATGCTATTTCTTTACGCTGTTGAAATTGCGGCTGGGATCACGAACAAGAAAACATCGAGCTACAAAGAGGATAATGATCACAAGATGACCGCCATCATGGCAACAATGGAGTCAGCTCGCTCTGTGCAGTCAAGTTGCTCAGCATACCGCTAAGCAGGATATGGGATAGCCATTAACTGGACATCTTGAGAAGTCGTTTCGATACATTTCTCGAATTCTAACTGCATCCAACATACATACTTACATAGACTTCGATCTAGCTGGTTTGGAGACCGAGCACATGGATCTCAAAAGTCTCGCATTGTGACACTGGTGAACGCTGAAGAGGGTGCAGATGTATTTATCTACGGAGTACGAGCGATACCTTGATCAACTAAAATGCTCATCGAAGCAATGTCACCACCGTGTAAGTCCTTACCCGCACCTCGCATATCGACCCGCATGCCGTAAAGCTCCATCTCTCTGCATCGTCAAACAGACCCAGGTCTCGGCCGGTTATACCACTGGACTGGCCCGACCCAGAGGACCCATCAACTCATTATTTTACGCCGAAAACAGAGGACAGTTGCGCGGTTTTCTGGCAAAGGAGGTGTGGACTGCTGCATGATGGGTTGTACAGCATTCGATGGAGTCTGAGGAGGTGGACTGAACTCTCATCTCATTTTCCCTTGCCGTTCTCCCTAGCCGGTTCCTTTCATCCTGAGAAGAGCCGACCGCCCGTGAGATGGCTTGATGCTGATACAACCGCGCGGGATATGGGTGCCCATGAGAAGCCACATCTACAGATTGAGGAACAAGCATTCTTCCTCATGCAAGATGCACCCTCCATGACGATGACGGTACCGGTCTTATTGCCGGTTTGAAATCTTTGCTTCTGTGGTCAAGTTGCCGATCAGGGACGGGGCTTGTCTTGACATGCCCTCCTAGATCTCTGCCAAGAGATTGATTTTCTCCGAAGAGGGCCTGAGCTTTTCCAACCTCAGCTACAACTCTCTCGATACGGCGGCTGACGAGGCTGAATACCGACCGACAGACAAGAAATTACTTTTGAAGAGTCTAACGGTCATTCATTAACAAGTGCTTGTGCGCCGGAAACTTCCTTGCTCTCCCTGCTCGAGGATGAAGCCATAGTGGGTTCCTGAAAATTTGCTTCCCGTCCAGACTTTTCTAGACCAACAGCTTCAAGCTTGAACCTTTTTTTTTTTTATGCACTCTCTTCGTCGTTCTCGGTCCGCTAGTGTCGCGATGAGAATTGGCTTGAGTACTTTACGATACCTCCCCAAGCCCAAGCCCAAGGCTTCCTCCACTTACCGACCGTCGAGGCAGAGCTCGTAAAATGCTAATGAAAGTCAATCGTAATTTCTCACAAAGAATGAGGTTCAGCCACAGTCTGACCGCGAATTACAGTCTCGTCAGTGGAGACCTCGTCAATTTTTTCAGCTTTCAGCCTTCTTCTCTGAGCTCTGTAACTGTTGTTGAGTTCCCACACCAGCTTGAAGGTTCAAGTTTTGGCTTTGCACACTTTGTTTTTGGTCTCTCTGGTTGCTCCGATATTTCCCTGTCAACATGGCTGAAACTGTGATGCAATTCACTGCTCAGAGTGTCTTGGCAGGGGCTGGGTTTGAGGAAACGTCAATTCCACTGCAGGTACTGTACTGTACTGTAACAAGCTGTAACAATACAATACCGGCTGAAGTGCATTTGCCAAGAAGGAATTACGCAGAAAGGTGAGATAAGCACAGCTGAAGTTGTTTATGCTGCGCCAGGTTGATGATGAAAAGTGAAGATCCGTGACGCCATGAGCCACTCCTGTTGTCACGACGATGCCCAAAAAGCTACGTGTATTCCGTGGCAAAGACAACTCTGAGAGTTTCACCTCTCACCTCGCAGAGACGCACATGGAAGATCTCGGGCCTCACGGATCCCGGGGATCGTCAACTGCCAGCGGACTCTCGAAGGCCCGAAAGTCCATGGAGTACGGAGTACATACGAATGGCGGGTTCCAGCGCATTTCATGGGTTGGATGAAAGCAGGCACAAGAAAGCATAAACGTTACCGAGCCGACTTGTTTCTGCGACGTGTGAGGTCATGACAGCTCAGGTGATCGGCAATCGTACAGTCCACGTTTGAGTGCCGAGTCAGCGAGTCCAGAATTTTCCTGTTTATTTGAGCTTTTGCTTTGGTGATGTCTGAGAGGGAGAACCCGGTTCCTCCGAATCATATCCGGCTCGGTTATACTTTCCAGACGGAAATATCTGGATTTATGGTCGTTTCGACATATTGTCGTCATGGACGGAGGGGAATTTGAGGGGTTGTCCAGTGGACGAAATCGACAGAATCTGAAGGGGTCCATTATTTGATACAGGGTAACCTGTTTGTCACAAATGCTTCAAATCAGACAGGAAAGGTCATTCACCAAGTTGGATGATTTGTGCACCGTCGGCTTATGTCACAGTCAATTGGATCATCTCATAAGACCCTTATGATAGATCTCTTTCGCCTTACGTGAGACTCATGAACAGTTGGGTTGTTCAGGGTCCATATTCGTATCACATGAAAGCTGTGCTTATTCTCAAGCGTTTAAGGCAAATGTAGCAAGCAGGGTCAGACACAACTGACTCTGTCGCTCCAAGAAGGTGCCGTAAGGGCTTGAATGGAAAAAGCAATAAACACATCAAACATATTTCCTTATGGTGAACATACTATCTTAATATTATCTCAGATGAAAAGAAGCTTAATGTACTAGATTATTCACTGTACAGAAACCAAAGAGTTCTGGTAACGTCGGATACGGGGAAACCGGCCACCCCCAGAAACCGGCCACCCGCTTTTTAACCTAACTACCTAATTTATAATATCTTAATTAATTCA
>JAAOAS010000344.1:0-24505 GCA_013396035.1 Fusarium pseudocircinatum
CCCCTCCCCCCCTGGCACACACTCACTCCACTGTCAGATAGCGTACTCTCTAGTGAATGCAAACCCCTGAGCCCGCTCGTCTACTTGACGTGAGCCTATCACAAGCCTCGACTTATCCATCTCCCTGCCTGAACCGGCCATCTCCAGGCACGCCAAGCCGTATATGGTTCCGCTAAGCTTTTTCTCCGTTGGAGTGATTGGCCTTGGCCCTCTCTGAATCGGAACTGTCAAGCTACCTACGCATCAGAGCCTCTGGACAAAAGTGGTTGTGGGAGATTCTATTGGTGGCACTCTATTATATGAAGAGTCCTGACTTTGTTCAAAGGCCCCCCCTTGGCTATTGTTTCGGAATCTTTTAGCATGCATGAGCACGAGCACGAGCACTAGCGCATCCATCTGATCTCTATCCCTATCCCTATCCCGTAGAGCATGGACTGACTGATAGAAGCAAGATGCGAGCAAGCAAGCAAGCAACACAGCGCCCAGACGAGACAAGGGGTGGGAGAGTAACAAAGAAACATGGCTAGTCTCGTTTCTCAAAATAGCTTGGCGTTCAAAAGGAGAGGCTGTAAGACATTCCGGTCCATATTCAGAGACATGAACTTATACATAGCTCCCGCATTCCCTCCTCTTCTTGAAGCCCTTCCTTTTACTAGACCATAACCAACCTCACTCTTTTTTTTTTTTTTTTTTTGCTCTCTCTCTCTCTCTCTCTGTGCCTTTGTACTTTCCCTGGCCTTGGCTTCTTCCGTCTTCAGTGTCTGGTTACTCTGAGGCTGAGCTGTTCTTGGAAACTTGGACAAGACACATCCACTCCTTGACTTCTTTCTTGGCTGCATTCGTCGCCATCACCGTTCAATCCTTTCGGTAGCTGGCTGACCGTCCTCGTTTTATCATTCTCTTTCCATCCACTCTCTTTTTTCTTCTTGGTTCTCTGTGCCTTGCCTTGGTTTTGTTGCTGTTTTCCTATTGACTGGGAGCAGTAATTGTATCGCTGGACTACCAACCTACCTACCTCCCTCCTTGGCAGCGTCAGTGTTCGAGCTATTGTCACTCACTTCAATAGCCTCCCCCTCCAGCTCCAGCTCCAACTCCAGCCCTTCCTCCACTTTTGGCTGGGGATTCCCTCGTTCAGACAATAGGTGATGAATGGTATACAGTTCACGGATCTATTGTTATAAATCGTTTGTTCATTGCACTCGACCTTCTCAAGGCATCAGCCTCGCTCTGATACAGCCCACCATCCGGCACAAATCATCTGTATCTGTGAACGACTTCATCGCATTCTTTCATTCACGCTCAAAAGAACTTCAGCTTCAAATCAGAATCGATCTTGCGAATAGTTTTAACTAGAAACAACACAACACACCTCTTGTCGCCTTTCTTTTTCTCCAAAGGCTCTCCCCCCTGCCCCTCTCTCTCAGAAGCAATGCATTCCTCCATCCTCGCACTCGGCCTTGCGGCCTTGTTCAATGGTGCGTTTGCACAGAACAACTCCTACTCTCAGTACTCCCTCAAGACCACATACGACTCTTCCAACTTTTTCGAAGCCTTTGAATTCTTCAACGAGAAGGATCCTACAAACGGCTTTGTTGACTACGTCGATGCCGACGCCGCCAACTCTGAGGGTTTGGCTGGCTATGTCGATGGCGCTGTCTACATGGGTGTAGACTACCAGACAAAGAACCCCTCCAACGGCCGAAGGTCTGTCCGTGTCACCTCTCACGACGCTTTCACTCACGGTCTCTTCATCGCCGATATTGCCCATATGCCTGGCAGCATCCCCGGTGTCTGGCCCGCATACTGGATGTTCGGCCCCAACTGGCCAACCTCTGGCGAGATTGATATCCTCGAGGGCGTCAACACTCAGACCGAGAACAAGATCAGTCTCCACACTGGGCCTGGCTGCAGCATCACCAATGATGGCACCACTCAGGGCACGACCCTCGAGTCCGAGAACTGCGATTCTGCTGGTGCCTCCGCCGGCTGTGGCCAGAACACCTCAGACAACCAGAACTACGGCGATGGCTTCAATGACATCGGCGGCGGAGTCTACGCCACTGAGTGGACATCCGACCACATTGCTGTATGGTTCTTCCACCGTGGTCGCATCCCGCAAGATATCCAGTCCGGTAACCCCACCCCTTCATCCTGGGGTCCTCCCGCTGCCAAATTCAACGGCGGTCAAGGCTGCAACATCGACGATCACTTCAAGGAGAACAACATCGTCTTTGATACCACTTTCTGTGGTGACTGGGCTGGCTCTCCTGATGTCTGGGACAAGAACCCAGAGACCTCGTCGTTGGGAGACTGCAAGGACTATGTTGCCAACAACCCTGCCGACTTCAAGAACGCCTACTGGCTTGTAAACAGTATCAAGGTTTACGTCCAGGGAGGCTCGTACGGTGGTGGTGGTGGTGGTAACGGAACCACCGGTGGCGGCAACTCTGGCAGCGGTAACAGTGGTGGTGGGAACAGTGGTAACGGCAACTCTGGCAACGGTAACTCCGGTAACGGCAACTCTGGCAATGGCAACTCTGGCAATGGCAACTCTGGCAATGGCAACTCTGGCAATGGCAACTCTGGCAATGGCAACTCCGGTAACGGAAACTCGGGCAATGGAAACTCGGGCAACGGAAACTCGGGCAACGGAAACAGTGGCAATGGCAACAGTGGTAACGGCCAGAGCGGAAATGGCGATGGCCAGACCAACCCACCCAGCAGTACTCAGCCAGGACAAGACACCCAGAACGGTCAGCAAGGTCAGAACAGTGATGGATACTCTCCTGACAGTCAACAAGGCCAAGGCGGTGGCTACAGCACTGGCCAAAGTTACGACAATGGCCAATACCATGGCCCCGGAGCCTACAAGACCACCAAGTCCCAATCAAGCGGCACCACAAGCTGGGACGGAAACGGTTGGCGAGTCGGGTCCAAGCGATCCGTCATCTCGAGGCGATATCTTGCATGAGCAGGTCGAGCTTCTATTCTTTGCAAACATATGAGATACCCCCCAGACACAACAAGAAAAGACACAGGTCGGCGGTGGCGGTGGCGGCTGTTTTTACATGACATTTTAACAGATATTGAACATCTGTCAAAGCATTTTCGATTCTAGATTTCTTATGTCAGCCTTTACTCTTCTTAGTACATACATAGACGATACATAGTCAGCCATGTCTTGGCTACAAGTGGTTGATGACCATGCGAGCATATGAAGTATTTAGCAATGCAAGTCTTACGAGCCTACTTTTGGTATTGTCCGTGATGTGATTGCAGTTTTGAGATGGGGGAAATGTTGATGGTGTTGGAAAGGCGTTGAGAATGCGCCTGTTTCTTAGTCATGTTGATCGACGTTAGCGGTGTTGGGGATGGATACGATACACCAAACCCGATATGGCCAGATTCTTTTAACATATCCGTACCTACGTACCTCTTCTTGTCATTGGCATCATGAATGCCTGTAGACATAACATTGGATGGATGAATGTTACCTTTATCCACTCACATCGTGTTAGGAATAACATTGAATATTCATAACATGACATTTCGGCAGGATTGAACAAGCAGTTATTACATTGTTTAATATTCGTTATCCTCACTTGGGTTGATCATAACCGTTATGCTAACTCAACATGGCATTGGATGCATGTTCATACTTGAAGCGGGTCTAATAACCAACAGTTAGTTACGCCTGATTATTAAACTGTCGGGCAAGTTTGATAATTCTCCCAGGAACTCGCGATAGTTCAGCCTCATCGGATATTCGCTCTTCTCAACAGTTTTGTTGTTGCTGTTGTTGTCTGTGATTTAAAACAGCGGTCTCCTCCATTCATTTATCAAAACCCATTCAACTGAACTCTCTCTTCATCACAGTACGACTCCCTCCCTATCAAACCACAATGGAGTCTTTTCTCGGTCTCGATCTCACAAGGAACTATTCCTTCTTCACAGTGCGGCCCTTTTGCCTTCGTGGCCAACGACATCTCAACTTAATGCTTCTCTTATAGGTCCCAGCTGCATTCTTCATCATCACGTTCCCTCACGCCTACACCATCACCGCAGGTGCCAAAGGGACCTACGACAACTGTAACCCTCGCTCTCACAAGGACAGAATAGCCAATTGCCAGACTCTTGATAAATCTGTAAGCTTGGTTGCCCGATTGTCCCACGACTCCCACTAACGAACCCAGCATAAACAATTCCTCCTCCGTGCAAAAGCTGCCACGGAAAACGGCCTCGAAACTATCGGTTGCTATGCCGCAGGTATCTTGGCCGCAAATTTCGCTGCCGTACCAGCGCCAACAATCAATATCCTCGGTCTCGGCTTTGTTGTGAGCCGTCTCCTGTACAACATCGCTTACCTGTGGTTGCAGGATATTCCCCGACTGTCACGATTACGCAGTTTGGTTTGGGTAACCAGCATCGGAGTTATTATGTCGTTGTGGGTGAAGGCTGGAAACAAGATGCTATCCGTGTAAAAAGAGAGCCAGCCACCTGAGGGCCGGTGTATACCTAGATAGGTACCTGCTTGCTAACTAGGTAGTCACCAGAGACTGTTCTGTTGGCTTTCAGTCTTCCCAAGTACAACATTCCCGCCTGGTCTCACACTTTCTCGGCCATTTTATTCGCCTTGTGAAATTCTTTGCCCCGCGTATAGTAGGTGCAAATCCCATCTGCCGATTCCATAAGCGGCGTTTCGCTTACTGCACTTGCTCTCTGTTATTCTAGTCCATATGAAACCTAGCTACAATATCATGTGAGTGTTATATACCATCATCTGCAACGCAAACAAGTACCTGTTGTTCGAATCGAGTACAGGGAAGCCTTCTCGAATGTAGCACTTGTCTGACCATGGTTCTCTATAAAGATCTCCTCCTCTCGTGGAAACTTAGACAACAGAAAGTCTTGGCCCAAATTCGTCACAGAAGCTTCACAACTTTCGAAATGTTTCCCATCAACTATCTCGTCTTACTCTTCGCCTCAACAGCCCTGGCCCTCCCTCACAACCCAGAGGCTTGCGACACAGATGCCCCCGCCGTCACAGCTGCTCCCAAAGAGTCGTTTGACTGTGACTACAGCTATTGTGGTGAGGATGACGATGTCTTGTGGTGCTTTCACTTCATCCCTTTCACTACCATCAATCCTACCCTTGGTCCTCTTCCTGGCGAGACAAGGGTCTCTATCGGCATGTGCGGCCCAATTCAGCAGACCCGAACCCAATAGATTGATTTCGGGGCATAGGCTCTGCTAGGGATGTTGTAAGTCATGGTGATGGATGATTAGGCTTGGGTGGTTGAGGGATGTATAGCAGATGAAGACGAGCGGAAGAACGAATGTGATGTCTTGATCTAAGCTTAAACATGAAACTGTGGTTCTTACATCCAACCTATGGCCCAGCATTTATACCTAGGGCTTCTAGCATTAGGTACTTGTCAAATTAACTAAAAGAAAATCGGTATTCCATCCCTCCATATGCTCCTAGGCTCAGTAAATAGAGCCAAATGCCAATCCAGATGCCTTACCCTACGCCTTCCCATGCTTCATTCAAGGGAGTGTACCCACCTCTCTCTCTCTCTCTCTCTCTCTCTCTCTATCTATCTATCTATCTGCCTGCCTGTCTGTGAGTGTGTGGATCGATGCTCTTAGTGCATTTCGGCGCCTCCGAAACTCTTGTGTCGTGTCAGTGTGGCCCGGGCCTGGGTTGCCCTGGGAAGCTGGTCTTTGGTAGACTTGCGCCTGCTGAGAGGTCGGCGTTCTGGTACCTCTTCTGTCCCACCCCGACCCTGTTCGGCTTCGATCATAACATCAGCTGGCATAGAAGCATCATCCTTGATCTTGGCAACGAAAAATGATGCGATCAGGACACAAGCTCCACCAAGAGCGAACACAATAGAAATACTGTGGTCTCCCGGTGTGCCTCTGGGCTTCTGCCAGAGCTTGAAGATGATACTGGAACCAACAGTAGCAATGATTTGAGGTGCCGCAATCGCCATGTTGTGGATGCCGAGGATCACTCCAGCCTGATCGATTTCTTCCTCCTCGTCATCTGCGGTACCGTCATTGTTTGCTCTGGCGGCCGCCAATCGTATCTTTTGAGCTCGTATCAGGGCATCTCTCCGGCTGATCTCGGCACTGATGATGGCCCATGGAGCCCACAGTGTCATCGCCCAGGTGATACCAACAAGACCAACAAGCACGGTGGCCGCCTTTACGGTCCGGACGAAAAGCGTGGCGAACATGCACCCAGCAAACAGAAGGAGGGACAGAAACCAAGCACGCTTGAGAGTCAGGCCCGGAATGGCCAGCTTGTCTAACCAAGAGGGCTTCTCATCCTCATCCGAGTCATAGTAGCCTGCAGGGCTCTCTCCCGGAATACCGGTGACTGGCTGACTATCGTATGTTGGCGCAATGAAAAACGGAAGGAATACATTTGTGAGTAAGCTCACGATCGAGTTGATGAGAAGTGCAAAGGTACCAATGCGGGTCGCTTGCTCATACAGTTTGTTGAGCTGTTCCGGAGACATGTGGGGATTCGCTTGGAGGTATGGCTCGACGTAGATCTCTCCGATATATGAGGACGTATAGAACAACAGAGGGAAGAAGCCGACCCAGGCGCAGAACTGGACCTCGCATACCCTTTTGATCTGAGGCGGGAGGCGTTTGATCGACTTGAAAATAGTGAAGAAGAAGGAGAAAACGCCTTGTTGTTCTTTTTTGGCAGGGCCGTCAAGTCGAGGATCTCTCTCCTTGATGAAGGCGGTGCTCACAAACACGGTCAAGGCAAGGGCAAAACATGCGATGGCACAGAGGATCTGGAATTGCGTCTTCCCAAGGAAGCCCAGGTGACGGGTCAAGTCGACATACCCAGCAATGTATCCAACGATGTTACCAAATCCGGTGATCCGACTGGCCATGGCATTGGCAGATTCTTGCTGGTGAGCTGGCGCACAGTCGACGATGAATGCACGAATGGACGCCTGGACAGTGTTGATGGCGAAATCGAGCACGTAAACACCAATGACTGCGACCACAATAGTTGTTGTTTTCACATCTTTAGACTCTGGGTCAAAACCCATGAGTCCAGCAGCACCCCCGACAATCTCTTTGGCCCAGGCAAGAAACAAGAGGGAGAGGATGGTGGCAATAGATCCCCCGATCATGAACGGTTTTCTCTTACCCATGGGCAGACGGCAATTGTCGCTGAGCATACCCACATATGGCTGAACAAGGGTGCCGGTCAAGGGTCCAGCAATCCAGACGAGAGCCATGAGAGACTTGCTCAAGCCAAGGGATAGAAGATATGGAGATCCGTTTGAAAGCTCGACAGACCACGCGATCTGGAGACCACCAATGCTGATGGTCAATATGAGCAAATACCATATGCTCTTTGTGACCTGTGAATCGTCCGCTTCCCCATGGACATTGTTGGCGTCATTGTTTAGTAGAGGTGATTGTTCGTCGTAGCCTTGTGTGTTGGCGCCTCGAGCGATAGACTGGCTGCCGCCGGTTCTTCGTGGATTAGAGGATGAGGGAGAGGTTGGTAGCCCACCACCCCCAGTGTCTTCTGCGCCCATCACAGCGGTGTTCGACAAGAAGTTATTGTAATAGGCTTGACAACCTGGAATCTGGAGGAGACGCTCGATGCTTTAAAGCTGTTGCTATCTAGCTGCCGTAGGTAAGAGTCCGGATGCGGGGAGGGTGTGAAGTGCGAGCTCAGGCAATTACAACACGGCAGTTGTGTTGCTAAGAACAGACGAAGACGGTGACAAGGGCTGTATCCGTTCGCGACCTGGGTATCTGCGAATGGTTATCACAAGCAAGCAAGATAAAGGCGCTGAGGAGCCGATCTCATGCAGACACGAGACAAAGTGACGAAAAGCAAATAAAGAAAACGGTGGACTTCAGAAGATAGTCGGTACTTTGGTGAGCTTGGCTGGATCAATAAACTTCCGTTGGATATGAAACTAAGTATCTATCATGTGGTCAAATCAAAAACTCACGCGACCGAAGCTGCGCCTGTCGTAGGCAGGCCTCAGAGTCAGGAGTCGGGCGTGGCAGGAAAAGAGAGGTCGGGTACGGTGCTGTCAGAGTGAGAAAGAGGTGCGTCACTGGGCCCGCCTCCAATAGATCGTGACGTTGATCATCAATCTACTGATCGAGGCCCCCGTTCCTGATTCGAATCGCTGTCTGGGGCTTGCAGCGCGCTATGTCATTGGTCACGGCACATGTCCAGGTGGTACTGACCACTGATGTCCCCTGTAGCTGCCCCATCCGCTGGTGCTTCTTCTGGGAACTTACCCTGTATATATATTTCACTGCATCAAAAATGACGGATAATATCAGAGACATGCAGCAATTTGAGTACGTTGAGGACCTTTTTGTCCGTGTCTCGAACTAATATCTACTGCACGTGGTGATGTGACGCTCAGAGTCGAAGCGGTCAGTAGGATATTTCTGTTGAACTGAGCCTAGTAAGCCAGATGTGTGTAACCCAGCAGCTTTCAACTGCGCTTAGGATAATGTATGACGATGTCCGATCAGAAAAAATGCTCCTAAATCACGATGGTCTTCTCTACTAGCCTAGCTCCTGACATAAGTGGTCCTCTTACCAAGAGCCTCAACAGACGTTATCGAGAAGCTTTGTGCTAATGCTCCGTATCTTATCTTACATATCTATCCGTACTATCTTATCAAATCTCTTTCTGGTCGTAATCGATACGTGTAAACTTTTCGGCAGTAAGGTACCTTATTACTCCGTATACCGAGTCCAACCCACATCAATAAATCATAGATGCCCTAGATGCCTCAGGCTATTGTTTACGAGCAGCAGGAATGCCTGCAGCTTGGCAAAAAGAAAGCCTGAAAATGCCCCATGTCACCGAGAACAGCGATAACCACCATGATGCAACCAGATATTTCCAGATGTACCGCTCACGATATCTTCCCCCATGTATGGACATATCTTAAGACAAGAACAACAAGCAGGAATCACCTCGCCACAGGACGGAGTTACGCCGAACAAATTCGAAGCGAGAAGTGGACCAGAGGGGATAAGACTTAGCGAGACTCAAAGATGATCCACCAAAACAATCATCAGCGAATAGCACCGGCTCAACCTGAACCTGAACGGTTGTCGACGGGTTCAATTGACAAGGGTGATGTTCTCCCCACACGCCAAGGCCAGGCGCTGTTATCTCTTAAACTTATCATCGCCAACTCCGGTGGCCAAGAAGTGAACTTACGAGAAGGAAAAAGATAGAACAAAAAAAAAACACCCCAAAAAATTGCTCAGACGCAAGTCAAGTACAGTATAGCCACCGCAAGGAAAACCTCTCCGCCAACCATCAGAAAAAGCTGCCATGTTCGATAATAAGCTCAACCTTCAAGCAATTATCCGCGCTGCTACTGTTAACGGGACGCCAAGTCCGGCGCCGAGAGCGGGTGGCGAATGAGACATGTTGTGGGCTGCAACGGGAGCCAACGGGAATGGCGATAGTTGAGTGCCTTGATGTTAGAGGTCAAGACCGTGACAAACACCGGTCCGGTCTCTGCCGAATTCCGTCCTGCCCTGCCCGTAATGGTTGCAGAAACGGAAGAAGCAAAACAGTGGGAAAACGTTGAGTTTTTCTACCAGCCAGCCAGGGTCATTCATTGACTTGCCGGTGTATTAGCAGTCCGTCCTGCAAATTTGACAGTTGCAAAGTCTGCTGACGGCTCCAACGGCTCCGACGGCTCCAATGTCGCGCGACTGGCTACCAAAGATAGATGGGGATCTGGCTGACCTCGTTCAAAAGTATTAACCGAGCAAGGGCCGATTCCCCAGTAGGTAATTCGCATCCGGTGGTTCGAGCGTGAAGAAGGATCTCCGTGCAAGGATAATGTGCATCAACGTGCTCAGTCTTGGCAGAGTGTGGCATTCATCAGAGACTTCATCAGACTGCAGATTGCTAGGTGCCTGGAAGTGGAAGCAAGCCGTCGAACTGAATGTCACTACGGAGTACCACTGTACTGTATGTGTCCTAGAGCCGTGGCCTTGATCTCAGAACCTGAACCCAGCACTTTAGCAGCTCATAACGGAGTTCAACGGACTCAGCTCGGCGTTACCTTCACACAGCGACGCTACCTAAGGACTTGCCACGCAGAGTCTAGCTTGTCGGTCTGTTCACGACCCCGTCTGAACCCCAAGAACCCCCAACAATGCTAGTGGGCGAGTGGATATAAAGTGGATGACATCGTGCGGGGGTTCTTCCACGGCTCGACTTTGTCGCCGACCCCGTGTTTTTAGATTCAAGTTGGAGTCTAAATGAGGTACTGGTGGTGTCGAAAACGGCCAATGTTACACCATGCATGAGGCCCGTTGCTAATCGATATTCAGATGAAAAGTTTGTTTTTAGAGGCACCGACGGTATGAGACAGGTATTATTAACGGCTGATACACGAGGCGCCTCATGATTCACCTAACTCCTAACCGCCATGTTTCCGCTGACTTCCACATCGACTACCGGACACATTCGGCTATGGTTATTACTGGTATGTATACCCTGGTGAAATGGAAGAAACAAGGCTCGCTATTGGAACCATTTTCTGTCAGCCAAGCCTGGGCCAGTCGACATGCAGGAAACTCTGGTGCCTGCAATCGTAATCTCACTTGAGCACCCTTGTCACTGTCAGAGCGATCATAGAAATGATCTCCGGCTAAAAGCCAAGAGGCAGGAAACAACCTTTCGCCCTCCTGCGGCCTGCCCCTTTGAGGCTTATAGTTTACCTACCAATAGTGGCGTGGGTGGCGTAGGTGGTGTAACATGTGTCTGCAACTCCTGGATCTGCAATGTTGCTAAAAACTGTTACTTCCGATCCATCCACCACGACATGGTCAACCGCGAGAGGGTTGCGAGGCAGCAAATGTACTCTTTTCAACTCCCCGGCCCGACATTACAGGGTTTCTCCATACAGTTGTTCTGGCCAACACTGACCTCATTGAGGGTCTGACCCCGTATAAGCCGCCGACTCCTCCGCTATTCTCCGCCCCCGACACCCTCTTCAGCTAATCACAGTGTGGCGTCTCATTTCCAGGGGCTACCAGACCCAGAGGCAATCCAAAGGACGCCCCAATGTACCACTTGTACCCGGGGACCAGGGACCCCAAGGCGGTTCCACCTCCACAACCAAGCCCAGGTTTTCCAAGGCACCGCCGGACAGTAGGACGCATTGGATGGATACAGGCCGAAACGACCGGAGGCTTTGAGGGGTTTTCCTATCTCCAGTCTCCAGGGATTCCCTTTTAAATGTCCTGGCTGCTGCACTTGTCTCGTTCTATCCATTTATGATAGACGATCGCCCATACCATCTCTAACACTTTCAAAGTCGAGGATCCTGTCAATCCCAAGCTCATTGCCTCGATCATAACAACCCAACAACAACATACACTTATCATCGAGCTCACAACTTTCTCTATCAACACGAGAAACCCTGTTCTACAGCCAACCACAACACACTATCCACAATGGCCATCCGAGAGCACTTCCGCCGCGCTGTGCGCTCCGACGCTTCTAGCACAAATATCGTCGACGCCAACACCCCAGGAAAGATCACAGCTACCATGACCAAGTCCAGCCAGAACAGTGACAAGTCCGACTCATCATCAAAATCATCACTCGTCAACAAGCTGTCCCGTACCTGGACGTGGGGGTCTAAAGACAAGGATGCTACCAAGGAGCGCAAGACCAAGAACAAGAAGGGAAAGAAGATCACCCACCCTAGCGAGAAGCCAATGACCGCACAGAATCTCCAGCACCAGGAGATGCTCTCTCACTTCGACTTTACCTTTGGCGCCTCTTGTCCTGAACAAATCGAGGAGGACAATTTCATCGGCATCAGCCCTTGCTGCACCAGAGCCCCCAGTGTTGTTGACTTCTCACTGGAAGGTGACAGCGAAAGCGATGATCAGACATCTTCTTCGTCTTCCTCCGTCAAATCATCGTAGTCCGTTTCCTGAAATGGCAAGGTCAGTGATAATGGATGGGCGGGCATGCGGGCTCGCCGATTGTCGATAGCGGCGAATCTTGGAAGAGTTCTAGAACACCAGTTTCAACGCCTGCCACCGAAAGCCCGCAAAGTTATTGAGGCACACCAAATCAGGTACCTCCCTTGGGAAGATCCTCCTGGAGCGTTGCATTTTATACATCCGCCATCGTGGCACGACTCTGGAAGCCGTCTCTGTTCACGACCATATCACTGATTGGGTGATGCAACCATCTCAAAGATCAGCCCCTGCTCCACCCAAACAGGAATAACAGCTGACGATCTGAGCAACACCACCTCAGAACCTACCTTTTAATCATTGCATTAGAGCATAACAACAAAAGACACCAAAACAGAAGCAGTGCGCATTGGCTGTCTTTCTTATCGTCTTCTCCTGACGACGGTGTCTCGGGCACCGAAGGAAAACCGCATGAAATGATTTGAAACGCCACGACATGTGTGGTTTGGAATATAGCATATTGAATTTAGCGACTGTCTTGAGAGGAGTTTTGCATATCATTTTGGTCATGCACTGGGGCAAATAGACCAAAAGGCGTTGAATTGAATAGACCAATAAAAGTCTACTTGTTTTACAATCACACATCTTCTCCTACTTATGTCATTTGAGGTTAAACTTCAACGACAGCTTTTAACAGGGCCAGTTTAGTACTGACTTGCAGTCACGGTCGGCCAAGAATCCCTGAGTTGGCACAACAATCAGGTCCATTAGTAAGGTAGTCAATGTACAACGACTAATACAACATCGATTGTGGTATTTTTGTGCTGAATGGCCTCTTAGAAAGAGTGTTTATGTCACAATTGCGCTGCTTTCAATGCGATCTATGCGTTATGCGTGGTCAAATAAGCTTTATTCCAGCCCAGACAAAGAGCAGCTCCTTTTATTGTAGGTAACACAGGATGTTTCTATCAGTTCACTGACATCGAGAACCCATATGTCGACTGCCAGGCACCAGAGCAACATATAACAAAGAATGGAACTCGTTTACATGTTAGGTAAACACATGCCAACACTCATCTAGATACAAAAGAGCTGATGCGTAACTTGACAGCGGAAATTCAATGTAACACAGAGTAAACCATGGATATATATTAGTACATAGGTACTGTCAGTGCACCAATGTAATGCAACTCCAGCTCCATATCATCGTCGTTAGGGATCATCATTAATGTATCTGCGCTTACCCGCCAATGTAACTGCCGCTTGTTTGCGCTGCGTTATTGGCATCTCACCAAGCTCGAACAGCTAGGTACTAGTTAAGAAGTTAAGGTGATTTACTAAATACCTCTGCTTTCGCCTCTGATATCGTCTCAATCATTTGAGGTTCCACCAGAGTTGGGACCTGCCATTGACTCGGGTCAGTAGGTAACTTTCCTGCCCGTTCCATGTCAAGGCAGCACCTCAAAGGCAGTAGGTAAGGTAGGTAGGTTAGGTTAATGTGAGGTAAGTCCTATGGTACGCATGCACGCGCGGGAAGGCAGATTTTGACACTGCGCACAGGCTCCTGCTGCAAAGACTACAATGTACCTCCACTGTGATTGACCGCATCCATAGATTTCCGTCCCAACATTGAATTGCCTTAGTAGTTTAGTACCTTAGGCATTGCCCGAGTTACTGAATCAATAGGGCGCCCTGGTAGGCGAGCTCCTTCACTCGAGAAGATTCTCTTCGCTTGCTGCATGATCTTCTCAACACCATCATCTTTCCCTGACGTTCTGTCTCTCACCAACATCGAAAACAACCGTCGTCGCTTTCAGGTATATCGCGTTTCCTTACTGTCGTCGTCATGTCGGGCAAGTCTTGGTATACTCTCAAGTCCAAGGTCGTACATACGCGGTATGGCTTGACCAAGAACATTCAAGTCCTCCTTCAGGGTTTGGAAAGCTTTCACGCCGGTGTTATCGACGCCAGAGAGCTGGGAAGCATGGTCCGGCTGAGTCCTCGCCGCAGAGAATCAGTTGCTGCAACAATCGCCAAGTGCGCGCGCATGATCAATAAGGACCCCCAAGAGTCCAAGACCTGTGTCGACATCATTGAGATGTGCACCGAGATCCTCGAAATTGCCGGTAAGTAATCCCCCAACATCTGGCCGACCGTTCTCAAGAAAGCAGCGAGTGACTCGCTGGCCTAGACCGACCACCGCCCATCGAGGGTTTTCCTTTCATGAGACTACCTGCAGAGATCCGAGAGTATATTGTCGACTTGATGGTTGATACCGTCTTCAAATCGAAGGGTATCAAACCCAGTTCACGGAAAGTGAGCTGCAACTGTCCACAGCTGGAACGTGAATTCGGGTCTTTCCACACTCCTCAGATGAAGGCTTTGCCATCTATCTTGGGTCCAGCACTCAACCACGAATTCTTTCGCATCTTCTTTCGGAAGAAGGCTGTCCGTTTCCGCTGCTGCTGCGAACTTCTCTATCATCTCGACAGTAATCCCCTGCTTGTGCAGAATGTCCGTGACATCAAGGTTCACTGGTGCGGACCCAAGTCGGCAAAAACTTTCAAAAAGCTTGCAGAATGTGATAAGCTCGAGGGTTTGACCATCAGCATCTCGAAATCCACGCTTGCCAACCTCAGTCCACGAGCCGATCTAATGAAGCAATTCTTCCCGCTATCCTATCGCCATGTCAGGATCACCGACATTCTGGGATTGGACGAGATTTTGACCATTCGGGGCCTCAAGGAGGTGTCAGTCACCCACCTTCAAACAAGGAGCACCAACCTCACCGCCGAGACTGATAGAGCAAATCTCTCAGAAATGCTTGCTCACCAACTCAAGAAAGAAAAGGTTTGGTTTTCCTGACCGACAGAACCCGTTTAATGCTGATGCCAGCAGGGTTACGACCCGCTTGACGAATTCTAGGTGGTCAGAAAGGAGTCATGGAAGCTGAGAATTTGCGAGAACGACGACACCCAACCACATGTGCAGAACAGGAAATAACTTGGCCCGAGTTTGGAGCAAGGCGTAAGGAATAGACATACTAATGGTTGTCCTCATGGACAGGTTGATTTGACAGGCTAAGCATAGAAGGATGCGTGCTGGTACACAAATGGACGGGAATAGATAGATAGATTAATTACTAATCTAGGGAATGTAACAACAGTCAAATTACGGAAGACTCCATTTGGTGAAAACACTAAAGACTCCGTACTCAAAAAACGTTGCGATATTGGTCTTGTCTTGTACCAGCACCGAGGTGAGGTATCCGGCTCAAGATCAGCTGGTGAGCTGAGCTGACCGAGCGATGGAAAAAGACGGGCAAAGTACTCTGTACGGATCTGATCTTGGGCTGCACAAGTTGACAGCATATGATGAGCAAAGTCCTACCTGGTCTGATGATTGAAGCCATTCATTCATATTGGAGCCATACGCGGACTCGAGGCGCTTCACAAAGTACACTCATTCATTCGAAGTGGTTCTGAGCGTTGAACCTGGATAAAATCGTATTATCTGGCAGTACAAAAACTTTGAGTTCAAAATTGGATGAGTCAGGGAGACCGAGACCCAAGCTCCGAGTCAGATAGTTCACGTGACCTGCTGGATAGTCGACACTTGCCCTAGTACCCACCCACAGCCTTTTTTCTTAAGCGAGGCAACTCAGTCTTCTATCTTCTACACCCGATCATCGAATTCAACGAGCATACGGCAACTGCCCGGTAGAAGTTGCCCATCATGTCGCTCGTCTCGGGAGAGAAGTCGAACTTCCAGTTCGTAAGTCATCCTCTCCAGCATCGCTTCATCGATATCGAATTCGACACCGTTGCGCTCGAATGCGCTCGTGCCATCCTGTTCAGCGCTGTGTGCAACGAGATCGATGATGAGACATGAAGTCCGAAAGAAGCAGATACTAACGATAGACAGATTCTCCGTCTTCTCAACACCAATGTTGACGGAAAGCAAAAGGTTATGTACGCCTTGACCAAGATCAAGGGTGTCGGTCGCCGATACTCCAACTTGGTTTGCAAGAAGGCCGACGTGGATCTGAACAAGCGGTACGCGAGCTTTGATACCTACGAGATGCACAAAATATACTGACAATAACTCATAGCGCTGGTGAGCTCACATCTGAAGAGCTCGAGCGAATCGTCACCATCCTCCAAAACCCCACCCAGTACAAGATCCCCACGTGGTTCATCAACCGACAGCGCGATATCGTCGATGGCAAGGACTCCCACATTCTTGCTAACGGTGTCGACTCAAAGCTCCGTGAGGATCTCGAGCGCCTCAAGAAGATCCGCGCCCACCGTGGTCTCCGACACTACTGGGGTCTCCGTGTCCGCGGTCAGCACACCAAGACCACTGGTCGCCGTGGCAGGACCGTCGGTGTCTCCAAGAAGAAGGGTGGTTAAACTTTTTATGGGTGTTGGTTATGGGTGGACAGGCGTGACGGCTGGTTTCTCCATCTTTCTGAGCATTTTGAGAGGTTTGCTTTCTGGCACATGCAGCCAAAGCAAGGGCTGTACTCTAGATCAGAGTCACGAATCAAAAGTATTCAAGTAAAGATGTTCTATGAGGGAGCAGGAAGCGTCCATGCTACAAACACGTGAAGTTTATGGTTCTACGAAGTCAACGACAGGGTAAGCCGGGGGCAACATGGCTATCGCTACGGAAAGGAAGAAAAAGATAAGTTACTGTATGATTCTAGGCAAGGGTATCATGGTTTTTCTTTTGACTGCTTAAATGTGTTTGTTACTCAATCCTCGTGCGTGACAGCCATATCCAAAACCTCAACTCTTCCCTGTCCCTTGGTCTCATTGCCAATAAAGTCGGATAGGGGCTTAAAGGCTCCAGGTTCTACAAAGCCTACCACTTCCCATTCCGAACCAACAACATCTTGACTCTCGACTTGCTCAACGTAACTGAGTATCTTATCCTTGACTGTCCCCACAGCCTTTTGCTCGCCGTCTTCTTCCTTGTGGCCTCCCTTGGCTCCTTTCACGGCTTGCTTGAGGACGTTGGTGGTACAGGCGATACGAAGTCTCATGCGTGCTCTCGCCACTGGAATGGGCTGATGAGCGATGAGGGCTTTCATAGCTTCAAGAGCCTGGCTCTTTGCGCTCTTGGTCGTGCTTACCCCCGTCCAGTTGTGCTGGGCCCTGGGCTTAGCCTCGCCCGCTTCTCCAGTCGCAGGTGTTCCAGTAGCACTTCCGGCAGCGCTCTTGTCTGGTGTCGCGGTGTGAGCCTGCGAGCTGAGCATGTCGAGAGCCTTCTCGATCATGCCAGAAGTGTAGACGCGCTTGGTTCTCGGATCGACAAGTTTGCTAGCGACTATGCTGACAACTTCGTTGTGCACCCGCTCTGTCTGCGCCGCGCGCTCTTTCTCGCCGACTTGCATCTCGCCCTTTTTCAAAATCTCGAGGAT
Organism: Fusarium pseudocircinatum; assembly: GCA_013396035.1. Classification (NCBI taxonomy): domain Eukaryota; kingdom Fungi; phylum Ascomycota; class Sordariomycetes; order Hypocreales; family Nectriaceae; genus Fusarium; species Fusarium pseudocircinatum. The sequence continues at coordinate 17,409 of JAAOAS010000344.1, forward strand.
GATGTCGTCGGTAGACTTGCCCTTGCCAAAGGCCTTGTCGAGATCCTCACGAGGCGCTGTTTGCCCCTTGGACACGTTGAGGAAGACGTTTGGGATCTGGAGGACATTATCGAGATCTGTCTCAATCCCGGATCGCCACTCGAGGACCTTGTTCTTGTAGCAGGCAAGCTCAAAACGCTTCTTTCCCTTCTTCAGGCGTACGAGGGAGACGTTTGTGAGCTTGATTTGGTTGGATGGTTGTTGGATCTGGCGAGACATGATCGGCGGTTTGCTTTATGAGATGGAATAAATTAGAGAAGGGAAACTGTGGACGCTGCGTTGAGTTGCTGAGACTTGGGTGGAAACGAGGTCGGGTACCTAGTTAATAAAGACAGTTGGTAGTCGGTAGGCACTTTCACCATCTCTACCAGAACTTTTTCCTGGACCCCGCCATCAGTCAGGTTTGGATTTCCTAACTAATGCGTAATGCCCCGCACCAATAAAGAAGATGGTGAGTGGTATGGAGGCCTTCGTCATACCTTTTGAGTCATAACGATACCTAAGGCATGTACCAAACCTCCGTAACCATTTATTTTATACCTCATTTAACCACTCATCATGACCAATCCCCCCTTTCTCAGTAATAAGGCATAAGCTGAGCTTCGATGCCATGCGTGATTGGTTACCTGTTCTTGTACGTAAGAAGTAGTTGTTGGAACAATGCGTGGGCTAAACTTGCTGATAAGGAGAATCACCATGAATTACATGTTGCGAGACTCGCACTATTTACTATGGACATGGCATATCCCCAAGTGCCCTCGTCTGGCATTTCTACATAATCATCTTACAAGTAAGAACCGTGCTGTATCTTAGCCACTGGCTACATTCATGTCGCTAAGCTTGAGAATAACATACACCTCGCCTCGTATGGTATGACATGTCTTGGCCATCGGTCTGACTCTTCCTTTGGTAGACAAGGTCTAATAGTAACTACTTATGTTTCTATTTGGAGACTGGGTCGTGTGGTAAGCTATTAGCATCCTGCTTGGCTACGGTTTCTGTATATGATGAATGCTTTTGAGTCAATATGCTGACTGCCTTGATCCTAAAACAGTATCTGAACAGATACAACACATTTGTGCGTATTCCTGGAGACGAACTCCAATATACAATACATGTTCGTCTGCTGAACGACTTGCGAAATATCGATCGTTTTGACTAGGCTGCCGCTCTAAAGTTAATACTTATTCAGTCAAGACCATGTGGTGTAGAAATCAAGCTTGTGGGAACCTATGGATGGGGGCGTGTGTGTGTGTGCTTTTCTCTGATAAAGAACGACGCGTGAGTGATCTCTAGTGAACAGGATGCTCCTCCAGGAAAGTTAAGTAACACCCAGTCAAGTAATGTTTATGCACTGGCTTAAGTCTGAGGATGCGGAAGCTCATGTAAGGGTTATACCTGAGCACATACTTCAGATGCATGCGCTCAAGCTCAAGCTTGTTTTAGTCCAAACAAAAGCTGGGGAAACTGGTAAAAGAGAGAAACCACCTAGGTAAGTTATGTAGACATCGATAAAGCCGTTGTCTTTCTGCTGTGTAACAGGAGAAATATGCCTCTTCCATACAATTGCAACATAGGATAGGGAGGAACTTGACCTACCGGCCAAAGCTTAACAAGGATTATTAATAGAATGCTAGACCATGCAAAGGGTAATGAAGCTAGGAACCTAATCCTTGGCTCATGATAACCCGTCCCATTAGGTATCATTTACAACTTGCCGCCTCACTCATGTTTCATGCCTTGCGTTGCTGCATTCAAGTTGGCAGGCCGATTGCGGTCGCCTCAGGTAATAGACTGTGGTAGAAGGGACGGCTATTACTAGGCTAGGTATTAAAGCAACCTAAGTGTACGACTAAAATGAAACCTCAAGCTGCCTGATGAGAATGGATGCTCTCCGGTTCTGGCAAACTTACAGCCATAATGAGACACACTTGAACCGAATTGTAATCAACCTCTTACCATGTTTTAGTGCGTGCATTATCAGTTCAGACGTGAACGGTAACACAGCAAACGGGCCCAGTATCGTCTACGTCACTGAACCAGCACCAGCTGTACACCCTGGCCACACCTAAATGATTCCTGGACTCATGGAATGAGTTGAGGGCGGAGATACGGCTCAAGTCAGAGAACGTTGGCCACTTGGTAGTCCTCTGCATCGACAAGAGCACTTATTTATTCATCATCACGAGGCAGCCTTTAGACGGAGAGTTAAATGCCGAGCCGAGCACCTCTTATCAACGACTCATCAAGGTGAGATAAGCGTCGTCGAGTCACGTTATCGAGCATAAAGTGGATACTCGAGTTGTTGGCGCAAGCTGCCTTCCTAGCCTAGCTTGGTCCTTTGGTACCTTGCGCATAGGTGACACGCAATGCTGCACTAACAGTTACATGAGTAGCTACAGTGTCTATCTGATAGTAGAGCCCCCCGGCAACTGCCTGGATCGCCCCTGCCGCTAGGAAGCTAGCCGCTACGCGGGGCGTGTTGAGTGGTCAGCTGCGTTGCTGGGCGTCCCATCTGATGGAGGTCTCAGACGGTCTGGGGAGCTTCCCCAGCCATATTACGTCGCTTGCCTGGCTTGCGCGTTTACTTCTCTCTCTTCCATCAACAACATCACTTTTCTTGTCCAACAACTGCTCCGTATTCTGTAGTCTCGTCATCGCCATCTTCAACAAAAGCAGTCACTGAAGCCTGTTCAAACAGCAATGCGTTTGTCAACCTCCGCGCTCGTGCTGGGCGCTGCCTCTTCGGCCATCGGCCTGCAAGAGCAGCAGGTTCTCGGCGGCGACTCCAAGCCTCTTGTCGATATCGACGTCAACGCCTGGACCAAGCCACTCGAGAAGTTCTTTGGCGAGATCTCATCAGAGGCCAAGGCTGTCTGGGACGAAGTCACGCTTCTTGCCCCCGACGCTGTCGAGGCTTTCAAGAAGCAGGTCCTGACCCAGCCTAAGAAGGCCAACCGTCGACCCGATGCCCACTGGGATCACATCGTCAAGGGTGCTGATGTCCAGTCCCTTTGGGTCGAGAAGAATGGCGAGAAGCATCGCGAGGTTGGCGGAAAGCTCGACAACTTCAACCTCCGCGCCAAGAAGGTCGACCCTTCAAAGCTCGGTGTTGACAAGGTCAAGCAGTACAGTGGTTATCTTGATAATGAGGAGGAGGACAAGCATCTTTTTTACTGTAAGTTGTCGTCCCGACTCGCGCCAAATCTATATCTGAACTAACAACTCGGAGGGTTCTTCGAGTCCCGTAACGACCCCAAGAACGACCCTGTCGTCCTCTGGCTTAACGGTGGCCCTGGCTGCTCTTCATTGACTGGTCTGTTCCTTGAGCTTGGACCTGCTTCCATCAACAAGAAGATCGAGCTCGTCAACAACCCCGAGTCCTGGAACAACAATGCTTCTGTTATCTTCCTCGATCAGCCCGTCAACGTAGGCTACTCCTACAGCGGTGGTTCCGTCAGCAACACTGTTGCTGCCGGCAAGGACATCTATGCTCTCCTCACCCTGTTCTTCCACCAGTTCCCCGAGTATGCCAAGCAGGACTTCCACATTGCTGGCGAGTCCTATGCAGGCCACTACATCCCTGTTTTCGCCAACGAGATTCTCTCTCAAGATGACCGCAACATCAACCTCAAGAGTGTCCTCATTGGCAATGGCCTTACTGATGGCTACACCCAGTACGCCTACTACCGCCCCATGGCCTGCGGTGAGGGTGGCTATCCTTCTGTCCTTAGTGACAGCGAGTGTCAGTCCATGGATAATGCTCTGCCCCGCTGCCAGTCTCTGATCAAGGGCTGCTACGAGTCCGGCAGTGCCTGGTCTTGTGTCCCCGCCAGCATATACTGCAACAACGCCATGATGGGCCCCTACCAGCGCACCGGCCAGAATGTCTACGACATTCGAGGCAAGTGCGAGGACAGCTCCAACCTCTGCTATCCTGGCCTAGGTTACATTGCCGACTACCTGAACCGCGAAGAGGTCAAGGAGGCTCTTGGGGTTGAGGTCAGCAGCTACGACAGCTGCAACATGGACATCAACCGAAACTTCCTCTTTGCTGGCGACTGGATGCAGCCTTACCACCAGCTCGTCCCCAACGTTCTTGACAAGATCCCCGTTCTCATCTATGCTGGCGATGCCGACTTTATCTGCAACTGGCTGGGTAACCAGGCATGGACCGACAAGCTCCAGTGGTCTGGCCAGAAGGATTTCAGCCACGCCAAGATTAAGAACCTTGAGCATGACGGCAAGGAGTACGGCAAGGTCAAGTCTAGCGGTAACTTTACCTTCATGCAGATCTATGGTGCTGGCCACATGGTGCCCATGGACCAGCCCGAGGCTTCCTCTGACTTCTTCAACCGCTGGCTAAGCGGAGAGTGGTTCTAAGCTGGATCACTCTTGTATGAGGTGCTTGAATGTACACTAAATGAGAGATTGCCGAGACTGACTTTTGAATACGCGAACAAGGACGGCATTGCATGATTATGGGAATGGTTATTAGCTTCCGACAGATACGAATTTACCACGTTTTACAATAATGAAAGAAAATGTGAGGTGCCTTTGTGTTGGTTGCATGATTATCAATTGTCGTAGTACCACATGTGGATGGTCAGCTGCATCCAGCATGGCCATGCGTACCTGACATGAATGCTACCGAGTGTACGGAGTACGAGGGAAATCGGTATTATGTCACATCAGGAGACTCCCAAGTCCGACGGAGCCAGATCGATCTCCACCCCGGCCGAGTGAGTGACGGAAGATGAATCCACAATTACCGAGACAATCCGGGTTCTACTGATAAGATGGATGAAGTTGTTTGCATGAAGAGAAAGAAAACGGATAGAGACAATGGAAGGAATTGACCTCGACGGAAAGAATCCTAGAAACTAATGTGCTGCTTACTTTGTATGGCGACCAACTTGAAGAATCTAAGTGCCAGGTACCAAGGGCTTGTCAATGTCAACTCCGTGCCCGGGCGGACGGCGGCCGGGCAGCGGGATGAAGCCAAGTTTCCACCATGTACAAAACAGAGATGGACTGAGTGCGAGAAAGAACAAGATGACTGGGGCTGATACGGAGTACCCTCTGACGAGAGACAGCAGACGTCGAACAGCGGAGGAGGCGCCGGGAAGAGGGTAAAGATGCGCGGGCCAAGAGGCGAATGGATGGCGTAGAAAACAAGGAGCTTCGATGCGTATGGATATTGTAGATTTGTTGAGGATTCTGGGGTTTGGTTTTCGGACAGCCGCGGGACGACGGTGGAGAGAACATGAGAAGACGACATTTTCCTTTCTGCAGCCCCTGTAGGTTTGACAGGTGATAGAGAAAGACAAATTTGCTTGACTGTGTATTCCTCTTGTGGTAGCATTCAATCAAAACAGGTGATCTTTTATGACGGCAAGGAGATATATCAACCATAGCACCTATGACATATGTACAAGAGGCGCAAGAGCTCAGAAACGGCACCAACAATCAATTAGTGGCTAAATTCTCACACGGTTCTCAGCCAAAGCTACACCGTAATAGCTGAGCTTCAATGGAATATGTATTTTCCAAGACAGTCACACGACAGCACAAAGCAAAGCCACTTACACGACAGCATTTGATACCTAGCCATAGCTTCACTCAATAGTAGGAAAGGAAAGGAAAGGGAAAAAAAGATTACCTAGGTAGTTGATTTGACTTAACGGGTCCCACATGGTCATTGCATTAGCGTATCCCCAACAAAAATCAGCCTCCAAGATGGACAGCAGCCGCACCCTGTTTGCAGATTTGGAGCAATTCCCCACGTGCTCAAATACGTGATATCAGATAGTTCTCGCGCATGATCTCTACTGAGAAGCTAACACTTGGATGTACTGATCTGTAAATCTGCTTCCGTCAAAGATTTCTCCCTGATCCATGGTACTCTAGTCCAGAACCCCCCGTCCCAATACACAATCATTGACCGGAGCAAGTGTCGACGTCGACCAGAGATCCACGGTGACCCTTGTCTCTTAGACGAGAGCATCAGAAATAGGCAGTTCAGTTGTTAGGAGGATAATGGCCGGCGGAACTTTGCAGTCGCTAATCATGAGCCCCTATTATCATTATCATTGTTATTGCACCGTTTGAAGATGCTAGTATTTGGAAAGGCAAGGTAGGGGGTAAGTTAGGTTGGTAGAAAGTTATTCCAGGGCGGCTCAGTCGCGGCACATCTGCCTCGGCTTTGGCCCCACATCCATGATATCCGGGGCGGCTTGTTACACAAATGCTTCAACGTCAAAGCCCACAGGTCGCAATCATGATGATCAATTTCCGCGACAAATGCGGTCGCCACGTACACGAAAACATATGGGGTGCATCTCAAGATGAAAATGCTACATATTATATATGGCAATGGATGTTTGTAATTCGCAATCGTGGTATAAAAGGCTTTCATGATGACAACTTGTATGAATATAAAACAACACTCAATAGCTAGTACGTAGTTAGCTCACTTAGTAATTGAGACCCTTGATACCAAAAGTGCCCTTGTACCTACGTACATACACCGAGCACAACAGTGACTCAAATGCACATACCAAGTGAAACCTCGCAGTGATAGGTTAATACAAGCGTACGGGGCAGTCCATTTAGGTCCTCCCGCCCCGGAGGCGGCAACGGGTACCACACTTGGTAAACAGGTGCCATTTTCATGTTCCGTATTTTGGTAACAAGACCCTTTCATCATACCTGCCTTTTGCCTCTAGAACAAAGGCACGGCCTCAATGGGTCCAATCCCCGGCCATTCTAAGAAGGTCAGACCCCCAATTGATCCCCTTGACCACTCACTACCTACAGTACCTACCTAAGGTACCAACCTTACCTTGACTTACAAGTCAAGACCCGAGGGTCCCCTCCTTCCGGTCCGCTCCAGCTTGAGCCGGGGTGGGCTTGAAGGGGAGAAAAAAAAGAGGTTAAAGCCAACGTCTTCTCCTTCTTCACCCTCAGGCACCTTTAAGAATAGGACTCCAGCCTCTTACCTTCTACCCTTTGCAGTGGTCGCTTCTTCTTCTTCTTCTTCTTCTTCTTCTTCTCTT
>JAAOAS010000345.1:0-20501 GCA_013396035.1 Fusarium pseudocircinatum
ATTGATGCCTAAAGCTTATGACGCCTCAACGAGACATACCAAGTCAACACACTGAAAGATCTCATTTAACTTTAGCTTTTGGGGGGCAATATACGCATAGCCTCACCAAGAGGGACTTCGATGGGTTTTGTATACTCTTCAAAAGCAGAATATGCATGATTTGAAGACTTGCCAGCCAAGAAATGCCACAGTCGACGTATTCTAGCTTGCAACAGGAATTGACTGGGCTACTGTAAGAAACTCGTAAGTTGAACCCATCATTGACAAGATGCCTGTCTCCACGAGGGTGTCTTCTCAAGCTTCTAGCTGGGGTTAACAGCCATAGGGGCTATGTCAAGCTCTCATGCTTGGTACGAAAATCCTGCGCCAATTGATCACCTTTATCCGCCAGCCTGATTGTGATGGATGTGCATAGCCCCCGCGATGGCGTTGCTGGGCGTTCCACTGTCCTATCAAAGCCATCAGACCGGCATATTATTGGCACACGGGTCTCACAACTGACCAAGGGCTGAAAATACTGCGCCTCATGCGGGCCAGCCTGAAAATATCTTGGCGGATGGCGGGATCAGCCCAAAAAAACGCCCAACTTCGAGTGCCAGACGACTCGCTCCAGAGTCGGAAGCAAATCTGCTGGTCAATTGAACAAAGGCATCTTGACCGAAATACAATGGCCGAACTCGCTCTAGGCATTGCCGGCGTTGCTGGCACAGTCGACGTCTGTATCAAGTAAGAATACCACCTGTCGGCGCTCACAGTATGTTAAACAGATCCAGGTTCGGGAAATATCTCGTCAAGGCTTGCAAGGACTATGTCCAGGCTGATGAATTAGCCCACGAGCTGTCAGTAAGAATACAGGTTTGCTGGTTTCGAATTGCCAGCCAGCTAGAAATCGTCAAAGAACTAGAGAGTAGCATAACCGATGATCAGCGAGAGCTTCAGTCGCACATATTACGCATCTTGCAGTCGAAGCTTGAAGCTGCGACTGTTGTCATCTCCAAGCCCGATAGGCATGGTAGCTCGAAAAGAAAAAGGGCTCTGCATTTCGTCAGTCTACGAGAAACCCTTGAAAACACTGTTACCGATCTTGAGTCTTGGCAAAAGCGATTTGAGCCATCGTGGTTCCAAATCATAAAAACCGGCTCAACTTATACTGAAAGTGTGTTGAAAAGCGCTACTCTGACCAACACACGAGACAGAGGGGAGCCGGCTCGCGAGGGCTTGAAGTTCCGCGAAGCCTTCAACAACAGCGAGACTGTAAAGCTAGCAGAAAAAGTACTCGAGAACCTTGAAATACAGGTGATCCCGTATTGTGAGACTGAGCTTGCAGTCAAGCAGAAGGAGAATAAATACTTCATCATTGACACGGTCTCTCGGGATACGGTTGCATTGAGAGATGCTCGAGAGCTTGCATCACGTCTCCGGGACTCGAACCCTTCCACTTTTGGCACCTTGAAGTGCAAAGGAGTTGTACAGCTTACCAGGGAGCCGTCCTTAAAGCTCATCTTTGGCGTCCCCGATGGGTATTCCCGGGTTCGCAGCTGCAGAGAACTTCTCCTCTCTGGTCCTGCCAACTCACTCACCACTAGACTCAAAATCGCAAGGCAGCTTGTGACAGCAGTTTATTACGTTCATTTATACGAATTTGTTCATAAGAACATCACGCCGGAGACTATACTCACGCTAGAGTTTCCAAACGCAGAGCATGGACAAATGCTTGTGTGTCTCGTTGGATTTCAATTTTTCCGGTATGCTGACGCCCCGACAAACACTTTCAAGACCGAGAAAAGGAGTCTGGTGTATCAGCATCCTACACGTACCGGGGGTAAAAGTGTGAAGTTTGTCATGCAGCACGACATATACAGTCTTGGTGTTTGTCTCTTGGAAATTGGCCTCTGGCGCTCGCTCGTGGAATTTCACGGTGCTACTACCAGTTTATCATCCGTGCTTACCAATGCCGAAGGCTATCAGTCGCAATTAGATCCACAAGGTATCAAAGATAAGCTGATACTCCTTAGTCGTACCGAACTGAGAGTGTGTATGGGTGATATATATAGTACGGTGGCTGAGACGTGCTTGACGTGTCTGGACGAGGGCAATATTGGCTTCGGTGATCCCCAAGACGTTGATAATCAGGGAGGAGTCGAGGTTGGATCACAATATGTCGAAAGGATCATGAATCCGATGGGCGTGCTTTGTTTTTAATAGTGTTCTGTAGACATGCGACACAAGATCAAGCGTTTTCTTTCCTTGATGTATTATGCGCCTTGACATCATCATTAGCCTTTCATGCAGCCCTTGATACAGTTGTGTGCCACCGTAGGAGGCTGTGCTGCAGGCGGAAAAAGCTATATGCGCTCCGAAGCGAAGCTGAAGCTTGAAAGTGAGACTCTGCAGCTGAAAGATTGTAGGCTGACCTTCCCCTCCTCATCAACGACGCCCGATTGAATTCCATCTCTCTTTCTTGACTGAAATTTCAATTCTCGAGATCATTAAATCGGCAAACCGCGTGCTATTCGCGTACTGCCACATTCCGCGAGTGCCAACATGGATGGATCTCTTTCAGACCTCGTTCACGACTACCAACTAATCACGCGTTATGATGGTGCCTACACTATTCACTACCATCGTGATCCCGATGCACCCCCTTCAGCCCCTCATCGTCGAGAACGATGGAAAAGAGTTCGTACTCTCGGTCATGGTGGTCAAGGGGATGTTCTCTTGCAAACATGCACCGATGGAGGCCGGAGCTTTGCCAATCGCGCCGTGAAACGAATTAGGCTAGAGTGTGAGCGTTCTAGACGACTCTATAGACGAGAGCTCGAATGCATAGTGAAGTTCTCACATGAAAAGGTATATTATCGGCTGTCTTCACTACAATATCCTGGCTTCTTGATACAGCTTTCTTATTGATTTCAGTACTCTCAGAATTTCGTGAAGTCTCTCGGATGGTATGCGACATCGAATAAGCTGTACATAGCTATGGAGTACTTTCCTGAGGGTGACCTATATATCTATGTACGTGATCATCCGCGTTTGACAGAAGAAGAGTGCAGTCATATCACAAGTCAAGTCCTCTCAGGTGTTGCTATCATGCATGAAGAGGGGTTTGCACATCGTGACATAAAACCACAGGTGAGTCTGAGAATGATATACTAGCCATGAAAGCTGACTTGATAAAGAACATCCTGATACATAGAGCCCCGATGGACTTCACCCCAGGCTCATGGTGGGTTAAGCTGGCCGACTTCGGAATCAGTAGGAGGTTGGCCTCAGATACAACTGGAACAACACTGGCTTCCGGTACCCCATTGTACATGGCTCCCGAGCTGCTTCACTCTGATTCCCACAGACTCTTGAATAAGGACTATCGAATGGCAGACATATGGGCCCTTGGGATAACGACTTTCTTTATCCTAACACAAACCTTGCCGTTCAAAAGTCAGCTTGCGATATTACAGTATGGTAGAAGGTTCGATGAGCTTGCTACTGCCTTAGGGCACTGCCAAGTCACTGAAAGTGCCCAGAACTTTGTCTTTAGCTTATTGAAACCGCGTCCGGGTGAGAGACTTGAGGCAGCAGAGGCAAAGAAACATTTGTGGATTCATCGGTGGCTGCCAGAAGTTCCAACTTCTGGTTCACACAGCAGGTAGACCTTGAATGCCTACAACCCTCAAGCAGAACACTGACTTTCGAAGGCCATCTACAATTTCTTCCAGACGGAGTTCTTTTCAAGGCGCCGAGGGGCTTACAACAGAGATCTCGACATTGGCCTCACAAACGACCTCACAAAGATGGACTGGTGATTTGCATGATTGGGGTATCTTAACAGAGTCCCCAGGTCAAAGACAAGAAGTTGCCATTGGAAAGAAGATGGGAAAGCCATCCAATCAAGAAGACGACCTTGATGTTGACATCTTGCAGCAGCCCCATGACTATATTAAAGCTGGAAATGTCGACATGATCAGCATGGCTGTGGGCCGTGGAGTTGATGCTGATAATCAGGACGCAAACAGTTGTACACCGCCACACCAGTCAGCTTCTGATGGCAACGAGGAGCTGGCCCTTATATTGTGTCAAGGCAGTGTCGTCACTGGAACAAATGAACACAGTCTCACGCCACTTCAAGAAGCAGCTATGAATGGGGATACCGATATCGTGGCACTTTTACTGGAAAGGGGTGCTGATGTCGAGGCAAGAGACAGTTCTATGGGCTTCACTCCTCTACACTTTTCGGCAAGCAAGAATCATTCTGGTGTTACGAGGTTATTGCTTGATAGAGGAGCGAATGTTGAAGCAACCAATTCGTCTGGGTACACACCACTTATCTTGGCGGCACACAGTGGATCTAGTGATGTGTTGGAGCTTTTACTAAAGCATGGTGCCAATATCGAACACGCTGACGAAGGCCACTATACCCCGCTTATTTGGGCCGCGGAAGCTGGGAAGGAATCAACAATCAAGCTTCTGATCAATCACGGGGCTAACGTTAACACAAAAGAATATTCAGGCTATGAAGCTCTTCGTTTAGCCCAGATCAAGGGCCACGATACGGTGAAAAGGCTGTTGGTTGAAGCTGGCGCCCGCGTCGAGGGAAGTAATCCAGTATCAGATCTGTCACTGCATGAAGCTGCACAGCTTGGTCTCCATGATTTAGCAAAACGCCTACTGGAGAAAGGAGGAGTGGATATTGAAGAGAGAGATAGTCACGGACAGACACCGCTCATTCTGGCTGCTCGGGAGGGACATGTGACCATGGTCACGTTGCTGATTGAGAATGGGGCCAACATCGAAGCAGTTGATGACTCGAATTACACTCCTCTGATGGCAGCTGCTGAGCGGGACCAGGCGAGAGTTTGTTTTCTATTGATTCTACAACGTGCGGATGTCACGGCGAGCGATGTCGAGGGCAACACATCGATAGCCCTAGCTTCACAAAATGGGCACATTAACACGGTAGCGGTTTTACGGATTCCAAATGTTACAGTTGACACATTCAACAAAAGGGGTGAAACGCCACTGATGGGTGCTGCGAATGGTGGTCATGCAGATGTGGTCAGAGAGCTACTTGACGCTGGTGCGGCCTTCAACGCAAGTACCGACAATGGTGATACACCACTCATCATGGCTGCGCGTCAGGGTCACGCAGAAACCGTCAAGATCCTGATTGAACGCGGTGCTTACTTCGACTGCGTCTCTATTTACGCACCCGCAGCTATCATCGAGGCGGCAAAAGCAGGCCATGAAGCCGTTGTGGAAGTCTTACTTGAAGAAGGTGTTGCCTTCGAGGTTTTGGATATGGACGGCGAAACAGCACTGGTGCATTCTGTGAGAAGTAATCATGAAGCGGTGGTGACGCTTCTTCTCCAGATAGGAGCCAATATTGAGGCACGGGATAAAGATGGCGTAAACTGCTTGATGATAGCCGCGAGGAATCGCAACAAGACTATTATGGATCTTCTCATACGGCATGGAGCCAGAAAGAGCTGGTCATACTACCGCGCTCGTTTAGGTTAGACCTCAGCATCATTTTCAGTCGCTTACCCACTTTACGGTGTGCGAGTTACGGTTAGTAATGTCACTGCATCATTCATGTACAGGGTGGAATGACGGCGTTGATCTAGACATGGGTAGATTTAATTTACAAGGTTAAGAACTTATCAAATCTCATTTGCTGGAAATCTGAACAGATATCTTGGTTTCCTGCTTGAGAGCCGCGGATGTAAATAAGGCCAAGGTGCGATCGTCGGGCCTATATTGCAAAAGACTTCCACTGGGTAGAACTCGAACCTCGTATCCATTTGGAAATGTAGAGACCGGCAAAATAATCTCAGTCGGTGCATCAATATCCGGATCGCTTATGAAGTTCAGCTTGAGTATACCCGAAGTTGCATCAAACCCAAAAAAAGTCGGGGTCCCTGCGATTGCAGCGGGATACGCACGACTGTAGTGCTTCTCTAGCTCTGGATATGGCTTGCCCGATGTTCCGTTATACAGATTCTCATATGCCCATCCGATCCAAGACACCATATTTTCATCAGTTGCTGCCGTCGCTTCCGCAAGGCCAGCCATCTGCTTATCATCACCCATCCAAAACGTCAACTCCGTAAGGACACCAGCAGTCTTCAGTCTGACATTGTCTTTTTGTCGGTTGTAAAGTGTATCCTTCAGCGGACCCAGCTGCGGGGGATTATAGTAGTGGAACGAGTGTACTGTCTTGGACCCGTCGCCGAGAGGCACGTTGTTGAAGCCAGAAAGAACGTCAAAGGTAGCGCCCTCGTACCAGATAAGTGTATCATTGTCAACGGTACGTATTTGTTTCGCTGCTCTGTTCCAAAGTCCCTCCAAATTCTTGCGATCAGCAACTCCTGGTACGAGAAGTGTAGGATCGGCGTATGTGTCGCCAACCCAAGGTTCGTTGAGAAGATTGTACCCCACAACATTAGTGGTGTCGACATACTCTGACGCCAGTTTCCTCCAGTAAGCGGCGAAAGCGTCTCCCAGACCGTCAAAGTTATTGTAAAGTCTCCCGAACGCATTTGCGACAGCCACAGACAAGTAGCTCAGTGACCAATCAATGGTATTGCATTGTGGCTGAGGCGATGGAAAGCCATCGGCGTCCGTGGTAAAAGGTTTCAGTTTCTGAGGAAACGGGAATCTTCTGAACCCCGTAATCCAGTCCTTCTTGACGAACCACTAGCTTCATGTTATTTACCGCACGAGGTAAAGGAACATTTGCTTACTCACATCAGGTACACCATGACCACAAAGTTGTTTAGCCAATACATCTTGGTGCACGTCCACCAGCACATAGATACCGTTTTCTTCTGCAAGCTTTGTCTGCTTCTTCATGATATCCAAGAAGGTCTGATTATACTCGCCGCGAACTGGCTCAGCCCCAGCCCAGCTATGACCAAGACGGACAATATTCAGCCCCAAGTCGTGCATGTTCTGGACATCTCGTTCGCCGAATGACGAGACACCTGGAGTCCATTCGAAAGGCCTGTACCACGGCGCCTCCTTCATGACGACGTTTGTTCCGTGAAAGAACCTAGTACGTCCGTACTCGTCGACAATCTGATGAGTATCCTGGTTCACATTTTTGATCCGGGCCATATTTGGATGAGACTTGTACCAGCCCTCTGCATCTTGGGCCAGAACTCTTGGGATTTCAGTGCACGATACGGCCAGAAGCCATACCGCTACAGAGGGAGAAAGCATGCCAGTGGTGATTGGATCGCCTCGGTCTGTGCACTAGAACAATATCTGACAACGTTTAGTCACGAGGCAATTGATGATAAGAGCTGAAACCTGCCCTGAGTCGCAAACGATTCATACATAGACAACGGGAGCATGAGTTCTATTAATGAAAAAGATCTCTTCCATTTTGTTGTTATCTATTGCTCGGGTCTAGACTAGCCGCATCAAGTAGGTATCTCTTAACAGAACCAAATATTGCTACGTGCAGGAGGGGAAAGCAACCCTTCTCCACATCCATATTGGCGTTTCCTACCAAATACGTCCCAAAACCTGATCTTCGATACCGAGAAAGGTTGGTTTGATGCCCAATTGAGGCGTAAACTGTTCCTCGTGAACACCCTCCCGAGTGTTGTGCCGAGGTTTAGTTGGGCCCCAGCACGTGAGACAAGATTCAGCGACATCTATTGCCAGCTGGGAATTTATCCCACAAATCCTTTCAGAAGTCCTTTCAAGAACCACGTTAATTACAAGTGAGGAGGAATTTCGGGACCATCGTAGCTCTTATTCGAGGTGCTATCACGCAGTATCCATTACTATCACTACGGATGGATCTCAATGTCTCCCAGCTTTTCTAGTGAAGCATGATAAATTTCGACTACTCTCCTCCGACGAGTGGATGTCTTGCTATATGCTCTGCTTGTTACTCTTGGGAAGTATCCAATCCAACAAGTCTCTCCGAGAGCTCCCATAGCTTTCGTTCAGCTTCCTCATCATAAATCCACGCAGCATGTCCCAGTTCAGGCGACGTCGGCTCTGACCCCGGCCTCGCCAGTCTCTCCTCCACAAAATCAGCCAGATACTTCCCCCCACGGCCTTCCCAGTCCTTACTAACTGCAGCATACACAGTCGTAGCAGCACCTTGAGCTTTATTTCTCATGAAATTC
Organism: Fusarium pseudocircinatum; assembly: GCA_013396035.1. Taxonomy (NCBI): domain Eukaryota; kingdom Fungi; phylum Ascomycota; class Sordariomycetes; order Hypocreales; family Nectriaceae; genus Fusarium; species Fusarium pseudocircinatum. Next base: position 8,142 of record JAAOAS010000345.1, read on the forward strand.
TTGATAGGTCCATCTAGGTCAAGCGTGTTGAGGTCAACATGCTTACCCAAGTTGGTAAGTATATACCCGGGATGCACTGACAAGCCGTGAATGCCTTGATCTGCGTATCGCCTATCAAGCTCAGTCGCGAAGTAGATATTCGCTGTTTTGGACTGAGCATACGCGAGCCAGGGGTTATAAGCCTCCTTCTCGAAGTTGTAATCTTCCCAGCGTATACCACCAAAGCGGTGACCCTTTGACGCAAGTGAGATAACACGAGAGTGGAAAGAAGACGTGGTAGCGGCTAGAAGAGCTGGCTTGAGAAGTTGAAACAGAAGAAAGTGTCCAAGATGGTTTGTTCCAAACTGGGTCTCGAAGCCATCTTCAGTTCTACCCTCAGGAGTAGCCATGACTCCTGCGTTGAGGATGAGAATGTCCAGCTTGTCAGCCTTGGCAAGAAAGTCTTTAGCAGCGGCTTGTACGGAATTGAACGAGTCAAGCTTCAGTTCAATTCCGTATACAGGGGCTTCCGACTTTGCTTCCGGCCATGAAATGATGTCTTTAATGCCCTGCTCGATCTTTTCTGGAGATCTTGCGGTGATGTAAAGCGTTGCTCCGGTTGCGTGGATGGCTCGGGCGGTTTCGAGTCCGATGCCTTGATTGCCGCCTGTGACGAGCACGACCTTGTCAGTGAGTTTGTTGAGAAGGCCTTCATCTTTGACGATCTGGAGTGCTGTAGGTCTTGCATCACCGGGACCTTTGGGTTTTAGATGAAGTTGAGCGTAGCGAGACATGAAAGAGATATTGTGGTGCTTGATTAGTAAACTTCTGGAGACGTGATATGTTTGGGATAGAGAAGCCCGTAGACATGCTTCCCGTAGCCTTTTATGATGCTTTGGCCTCTAACTATTCTCCAGTCAATCATGGTGCCAGTGTTAGTCCTGGCTTGATCATCGAGCTCCACATCTCGGCTATGAATATGGGCGGGTTCAGGGTATGTTCGGAGCAGCTCCAGCGTTATGGTCAGCCAGAGCCACGATTGATACTGCACGCTATTGCACGGCAAAAGAGTATCATCAGTCTAGCTTAGAGTTTGTGGATCTGCAATTGGATGGATGATGTGAGCCATTTGGCTTACCCGATAAGTCCGGACTTTATTGACGCGACTGCCCTCGCTTGAGCGACCGAATGGCTGATATCAGCCTCTATGGCATGCTTGAAAATCAAGGATAAATGGACAAGACATCAAGAGCAGTAATCTCGTTGCCGCGATAATGTAATTGGTCGAAAAAACCTGTCACAATCACGCCATCGCAATGGCTTCATACTCCGACAATGGTACTGCAGATGACAAACGCTGTATTATCATGGTATCTCAGTTGCCGTACTTGGCAAATTGTACTTCAGAAGACGCCGACGATGCACTCCCTCTCGGTACATGCTGCAGATCACTAGATCCTTCTCCCTCCAAACTACCTCGATCATGTACCCCATGACCCAGATACCGTTCGCTATGGACTGATATCTCGGTTGTCTTGACCAGACTCGACTCATTGCCGAATACACGATGACTCTCTTCACCTTTCCCAACACGGACCTCATACTCTCCAGTAATTGTTCCCTGAGGTCCAGTATGCTTCCGCCGGTCGCGATTCAGCGTCTCTAAGCCTACATCATCATGGTGCGTGGCATTGTGACTGCGACCATAAGAGCTCTCATTCCTTCCACGGGTAAGTTCGACGAGGCGGTTGAGGATGCTGAACTCTAGCTTGAGCTTGACGCTGTACACGAGTGGCTTCCAGGCGGTCTGGATGTCGAAGAGGTTCGCGAATTCGAGGGCGAGGATGGAGACATCGAGGAGGATGACGAGGACGTTGACGATGAGAAGGTGATTCAGTACCATGCGTGTCTTGGTGTTGCCGACGCTCTTCTCTAGTCTGAGTCGCTTGCTTGTCTCCCAGACGTAGAGACCCGAGATGATGAGTTCTTGGACAAAGAAGACGCTTAGCTGAATCTTCTCAAAGACCTCATAGGGCTTTTGGAAGGGCTCCGGGTTCGGCGATCCGACACCATAGACAAGGATGATTACAGGAAGATGCAACCAGGTCGCATTGACGATGATCATATACAAAACCATCCTCAACCTCTTCTGATTATGCATAACAATATGCAACCTCGAGTACAAAACAACAGACTGTCCCGTGATCATCGTACACCATCCAATAAGTATAAGCGTCGAGTAAAGATACGTCTGCGCCGACAGCGACAGATGCAGGATAAGGTATCCCGTTCCATTGAAGGCAATGCCCCAAGTGGCGATGACTAAACTCCAGAAGTATAGTCCGCTTCGCTTCTTGAAGCTGCCGAAGATGTAGGCATTGAGCTCGAGAACATTGTAGAAGGCGATGCTGATGAAGACGCAGATCACGATTGCGACGGCGCCGTTTTTGGTGTTGTCGGCCATGTCATTTCGGTGCGGCGATGGGACGGGGATAGAAGATCGATCGGCAGACGGGGGGATAAAATGAGTGGAAGCGATGCGCTGCTCCAGCAGTAACTGGGATACAAAAATGACAGAACCAACGGCAATTTGTTGGCTGCAAAGGTCTTAAGTAAAAGGCTCAACACCATCTTTTCTCAACGTCCTTCTTGTCTCCCTCCAGTGGCGGTCTCACCATCAAGTTTCCTCCTTCCATATCACGCAACTGATGAGTTCCATGCTAAGCTCATTTGGTGACGGGATCTTTTGCTCTGATAAAGTTCAAGGTTTGGCAGTTTTGGCTAATCAAACTCAAACTCTATTTTTCTGCATGTTGGTTACATCCCTGCCTCAGCTGTCGAAGGGATGCATTACATGGGCTGATACGACAGTTGTACTGCGATCGTCATCCTGCTACTGTAAAGAAGAAGTAAATTCTCAAGGGTATCGTTACCAATGCAGTGGTAAAGATGAGATGAATTTTGAGATCTGATCGTTGGTTCTTCAAAGCGAGAGGATCGCCAATTCGCGCAGCATCATCTCGGAAAGTTCCTTCGCCATATGCGGCAGAAGTGCGTCACACCAGAATTTCACACCTACTCGATTGAGAAAGTCACAACATTCAACGCAGGGACCTTTCTAAGCGCAAGCCACAATCTCAGCTGGTGTCGAAAAGACCTCCAATCGCGATGCTTTCCCTCACACTCGTGTCCGTTATTCAGCGGCAGTTTGGGTCGGCGATTAATAACAACAACCCTTAATTGTTGAAAAATGTGCCGCTGCCAAGGAACTGGAACCACATTATGTAGTTGTGGCGTGGCTGCAGGTTATAGGAGGTTACGTTGATGTTGGTCGTTGGTTCAGTTAGACATTGATTTCAATGCCCCTGTAAGCAGGGTTTCTACCGATTCTTCCAGGGCACTTCCCTTCCATTCTCCCGATCAGCCCTGTCCGGAAGACATGCCCAGATCCCCGAATCAGTCTAGAACTCACTCAATCGTAAGTTATTCTCCCCTGCTCGACGGACAAACATCTTCTTTTCTTCTCGCCTACGTAACTCTCCCAAACTCTAAACATGCTAATTTCCCCACATTCTACTACCTCGATCCCCAGTGCCGAAGCGCTGATTGACCCGCGTAAACCGGCGACCCACGCTAGCTTAAGCTTAACGCTGCAGATCTTGCACGTTCTTGGAGTACAACGCCGAGACAACCCTCGTTAATGCCTCGTCGCTGTCATTTCAGGCGGAGATGATGAGTTCGTGGTGACTGATTCACTGCGCATATTAAAAGTGTCTCACGCAGCTCCATCCATTACCTGCCACACCAAGCATTCATTCGTCATGCCTTCTACCATTTCTGTACTTGCTGCGGGGGTTCTCGTGCCCGTTTTGGGCGCCGTGGCTGCGAAGCTTCCTTCTACGGCTCAGATTATCGACCAGAAGTCGTTCAATGTCTTGAAGGATGTGCCGCCTCCTGCAGTGGCCAATGACTCTCTGGTATGTCACTACAGCCTCGTTGCTGACTTCTACTAACGATTATGAGTAGGTGTTTACTTGGCCTGGTGTAACTGAGGAGTCTCTTCTCGAGAAGCCTTTCCATGTCTACGATGAAGAGTTTTACGACGTCATTGGAAGGGACCCCTCTTTGACCCTCATCGCAACCTCGGATACCGACCCAATCTTCCACGAGGCTGTTGTCTGGTATCCTCCAACCGAAGAAGTGTTCTTTGTCCAGAACGCTGGCGCTCCTGCTGCTGGCACTGGATTGAACAAGTCTTCCATCATTCAGAAGATTTCTCTCAAAGAGGCCGACGAGGTCCGCAAGGGCAAGAAGGATGAGGTTAAGGTCACAGTCGTTGACTCAAACCCTCAAGTCATCAACCCCAATGGTATGTTGAGCTGGTGAGATATAACGAATGTCGACTAATCTTTGTTCTCAGGTGGTACCTACTACAAGGGCAACATCATCTTCGCTGGTGAGGGCCAAGGCGACGACGTTCCATCTGCGCTGTACCTCATGAACCCCCTTCCTCCTTATAACACCACCAGTAAGTCGCATCCACGCTCACAAGACAATGTTCAAAACTAACCCCAAACAGCCCTTCTCAACAACTACTTCGGTCGTCAGTTCAACTCCCTCAACGATGTTGGCATTAACCCCAGGAACGGTGATTTGTACTTCACCGATACCCTCTACGGATACCTCCAAGACTTCCGTCCCGTTCCTGGTCTGCGAAACCAAGTCTATCGATACAACTTTGACACTGGCGCTGTTACTGTCGTGGCTGATGACTTTACTCTTCCCAACGGTATGTGTTTCGTTACATTGCAGAGCACACGCAACTAATATTGACCAGGTATTGGTTTTGGTCCCGACGGCAAGAAGGTTTATGTCACCGACACTGGCATCGCGCTCGGCTTCTACGGTCGCAACCTCTCTTCTCCTGCCTCTGTTTACTCCTTCGATGTGAACCAGGACGGTACTCTACAGAACCGCAAGACCTTTGCTTACGTCGCGTCTTTCATCCCCGACGGTAGAGCTCCCCTGCCCCGCTACAGTGCCATTTACTGACCCCTCCAGGTGTTCATACCGATTCCAAGGGCCGTGTTTATGCCGGTTGCGGCGACGGTGTCCATGTCTGGAACCCCTCTGGCAAGCTCATCGGCAAGATCTACACCAGAGCTGTTGCTGCTAACTTCCAATTCGCCGGTAAGGGAAGGATGATCATTACTGGACAGACAAAACTGTTCTATGTGACTTTGGGAGCCTCAGGCCCCAAGTTGTATGACTAGAGTACTTCTCTTCTCCATTGTTACTGTAGTAATATAAGATGGCATTTGCTATTTGCCGCACCATTTCGTGCCGCGCTACAGCTGTTTCCTTTCTTGACCTTGCATATAGCCATGCCTACTTTCATCGAAACTCAATTGTGCACGAAAAGGCTTCTGGGGGTGACGTTGATATCTAGCGATGAATGATTCGGCTTCATAGCATCAGATCATACATGTCATATTTTGTAACCCCGCTTCGCCCAGACATTCGTAGAGGGCCTCATTCTCATCTCACCCAATGAGCCGATCGTGCCAATACCTGCATATACCTATGTAGGGGTCTGTCATACTACCTTATCTAATCATGTCCCGACCCCTCAGTTCCCAAACTGAAGTCATCGATCCATCTACTATTACATCTCTCGATTGAAGCTATTCTCAATCAGTGGGTACACGAGCCGAAAAGTTCCATTTATCGACTTTCGGCTATATTACTGAGCCATAACGCGCAATGAGTCCTAAGGACGCTGGCCATGCTCCACACGAGGACTCATACAAGGGTGGTGACATCAGAACTGAGATCATGGACCTCAATATCGTTCAGCAGGATAAGCTGGTTAGCAGTTGGGTTTCGAGTAGTACCAGGACAACACGACTACAGCCCGAGGACTCAGCAAAGTATGCCTGCAGATGGATGTATGACAATCACTTCTGGTCTTCCATGAACCAAGTACTAATAAGTCGCATCGAATCCGTAGCCATTTAGAATCCAGTCGATCTACCTTTAGGGACTTTATTGAAAGCGAGACCCTCGTTACAGTCGAGTGCATAACTAACTGTGACTAGAATATAGCCCACGACCTTCTTCTCGATTACAGCTCTGGTGACCGGAACAAAATTCTTTCTAGACTACAAAGAATCCAGCGGCAGCAGGAGATTAAGTTCTCAGACGACTCGACCTTTCGACCCGCGTTTGTATCACTTTACGGCGAAGATCAGGTCGAGGATAGACTAGGTATAAATGATTTTGAGCAAGCCAAGTCGGATCTTCCAGCTTTCGTCTCGATCCCGACCATCCATTCTGACGAGCCATTTTCACGTCTATTCGACGAGACCTTACAACCCGCCAAGTCTCTATTACAGTATCATTATCGGCTCGGGACCCTTAATGACACCTTTGAGAGGTCCGACTCTTATTTCGCCCCAATACTCGATGACATGCGTGCTCCATGTGTCCGAGAGATGTGGTGTTTAGCACTTGACAACAGTACGTCGGGATCTCTTATTGAGTCATAAACTGACTGCCTCTTACAGAGAATCTCATCACGGCCTCATGGCTGCCGGCAAATAATATCTGGCCAATGCTGAGTCCAGGCGCACAGCATAGTGATCAAATCACAGCAACCTTGAGAGTCACTTTGTTCGAATATTTCCAAAAACTCACGAACTCACCTCTTACACAATTAGCAAGACTGCGCAATTCGATGCCAAACCGAAGAGTCCAGTGGATACCAAGATATCTTGTTATCATTGCTCCTTGGATTTCTGTTTTGCTGCACGCTACCATGCCGCTCCGGACACTTCTCAAAATCCAATACAACCGATGAGGAGTTGATTATATGGACATCATGAGACTCGCTTCGTTCTTTGGTGTGCTTAGTCGATCAACTGAGGTGAGCCACGAGAAATGAGCTCACTTGTTTGGGGCCCACTAATCAAGCTTGCTATCAGAAGGAACCAGTGTTTGACGGACTGTTTGTCACATTTGGGAAAGTCTTTTCTTTTGACCACTACAACGGTGAGCCACTGCCAAATCTATCTGCTCTTTGTAAGCATATGAAAGACTGGATTGAGATTGAAAGAATCACGTGGGGACAAGCAGAGCCACCTGAAGAGGTTGCGCATTCTCTAAGAAAGTTACGGTCAATCGCTATTCGCTTTAGCATGAATTTCTATCTCAGTCCGGACAGCCAGATTTATCAGCTAGATCGACCTAGCATTTGGAGGAGAGTAGCCAAATATATTCGTCACGACGCCACAGCGACATCGGCCACGACTGAACTCTTGTATAGACCCGATGGAAGGAGCAAAAAACGCGAAACACTTCAAGATCTTGAGAATGACCTGGAGATAGCCATCAAAAAGTTGAAAGGTCACTATGGTACGGCACATTCAGAACTCAAAGCTTCCAGAAACAACGAGAATAAGGATATGTTGAGGAGTATACAACCCTTCCAAGATAACCTATCGCTGGCTTGTCTACTTCGAATGTGCACAATAACAACACCCACTCGGTTCTCGATAACTTCGCAGGATATCATGGATATGTTTTCGGTAAAGATATCTCGTCTTGTAAGTCTCATCAGACATAATCACCAGTATTTAGTGGTTCTAGGACAATATACTTATGTGTTCAAGGAATGGCTTGTTCGTGACTCGGCCTCTCAACCACAAGTATACCAAATCTCCGCAATATCAGACGAACTGCAGATCCTCAAAGAGATCCTACATAGTCAGATGCAGGTCGTTTCACAAGTCTCACAGAGTCTTGCACAGGCGATGGTCAGCCCTATGTCCGTCAAAGCGGGCAAGGGGAAAACGCCAGAAACGGAACAGGCCCATGCATCCTTGGGCACTAGAAAAGATGATTCCGAAAATGACCAGCAAACTAAGCTATTCAACCTACTACAGCGAAAGTCTCAGCTGAGGCATAGAAAGCTGGCCTACGATATCGAAAGGCTGCAAGATACTGCAGAGCGATTGAAGTCACAGGTACTTTGCCAATGTCAAACACTGGACATGATACTAACTACACAACCTCAGGCTGCTTTATTTATAAAGATTAAAGCCGAAGACCAAAGTGTCGCTATATATGTCTTCACTCTTGTCACCGTTGTCTTCCTCCCACTTTCATTTGCAACGAGCTACATGGGAATGAACACAAGTGATATCAGAGACATGGAGCAGGGGCAATGGATATTCTGGGCTGTTGGAGGGACCCTTACAGTTGTAGTACTTCTTGGTGTTTGGACCATTGCATACAGGGGTCCTCGGTGGAAGAAAGCGAGACAGACTCAGAAGCTTTTACATATGGATTGACGATGGCGCTCCGGAACAGATATGTGAGATACGAATGCATGAGAGTTGCGTCAAGAAAATAAACTATTCTACTATTCGCATAGCTTGTCTTACCTCATTCGGCGAGAAGTTACTAAGTTCACTTAAATATTTGTAAATATCATGTCGAGGAATCTCTTAGCCCAAGGCAGCGACATGTTCACCGGACGATCCATTCTCGACTTAGCTTGTGTCATTTGATCGATATGTGGCTTCAGCAGGCGGGGGAGTGGATATAGTGTAAGGGAAGAAGGGAGTAGTCACTTGTTAGCAGAAACATGTGGCCAAATACGAGTAACAGGGGCCAAAACAGAGTTTACTAATCTAGCTAAACTCATTTTAGCGCCATAGCCATTTGTTGATTCTCCTAAAAGATTGCGATGGCCAAATTTGGGGGTGCATGGGAACCTGACCTCAAGTTTTGTTTTGGTGTGCTCTGCATCACTGATACAAAGAGTATCTTGTCACTCCCCAGCTGATACAGCAAAGGGCATTGACTCTGATGGTCTCACAAGCAAGCTAATAGATCAATCTCAAGATAAACATGTCTTTTACATCAAATAATCTCAGAACATCAATGTCAAGGGCTATCTGATGGTCTAGATAATACATTGGTTGGATAAATCTCGCAATTTCACAACATCGACAGCTAGTTAAGTGAGATCTAAAGATTGTAACTCGACTATGCTCATCTAGATTCAACCAGTCTATATCTACAAGAGATCCGAAATATTGGCGCCAGCGTCATGCACATTGGTAGCCCATTTGCCAGGGGTAGTCTGTTCAACGGATCAATAACCATCCCAAGTAGCAGTCTGGGCCGACTTACCTGAAGGTAGAGAACCCCATCTTCAACGACAGATTCGTTGTAGTTGCCTTTCTTCAATGCATTCACAGTACGAAGGGCAATCTCGGCTTTGCTGACGACATCAAAGAACCCTTCTTGGAGCATGTCGTCACCCGGAAACTTCTGCGACTCTAACTGCGAGACAAGTCCGTTGAAGTAACCGTGAACGGCATTGCCAAAGTTGTTCTCCCAGTGCTTTATGAGTGTCGTGCCAGGCTTCTCGCTCTCGGCTTTAAGCGCTGCGTAGTTAGCTTCCAGCCGAGGGTCGAGCTTGACTGGTTGACCAAGGATCTTGGCGACTTTGGCTTCGATCTCGCCCTGGTTCGGATACCAATACTTGGCGAGGCCTTCCTCAGCAACGAAGCTCAGCTTGTTTCCGCCACTGATAGAAGCATCATTGAGAGCCTTCTTCAGGTTGTTATCAGCGACAGCTTCGCTGATATTTGAGCCTAGACCAGTGGGAGATACGAGGATTCGAAGCTTTCCGTCCTTGATATCGCAAGAACAGTATTTAAAGGTCGCGGAAGGGTCGACTTCGATGGTCAGGACGTGAGCGGAGGCAAGCGTATTGACGTTGGACTTGATAGACTCCTGGGACCAGTCAAGGCAGGTGGTAGCTCTAGAGATATACCTAGAAAGATATCAGAATTAAGCGGTAGACAGAAATCGGAACTTAGTAGACGTACTCGTTAAGCATACTTCCGAAGCTGTTCTTAGCATACGAGGACTCTGCATAAGGATAAATTGACAAGGGATCAACATCGATGGTCCAGGGAACGCCGAGGAGAGCCTTGGAGAGCTTGGCTTCTAGATTTGGCTTCTCCTGCTCAAACTGATCACGGACTTGTCTGCGTCAGCGGGAGAAGGGGTATGTCCATAGTCTATACTTACCGTTCTTACGAACCATCAGAGACAGTTTATCCGCACGAGGAAGCGACATCTTGTCAGCAAGATCACTGATGTTTGATACAATGTTTCGAAAGCTGTCCATGGGAAAAGAGTAGCAGTGAAGCGGATAGTGAACTGTTGTGACGGTAAGTGGCTAAGGTGCAGACTTTATAGTCTATTATCTAGCTTGGACACCGAAACCATAAGTAAGTATTGGGTTAATACGGAGAAAAAGAACGAAGATCATAGCCCGATGCAGGAATCGCCGTTAGGAATCCAAGACTTCCCACCCTTTCTTCGTCTTCACAGAATAATCCCGACCAGAGAAAAAAGGAGACGGCATACGTGCCCGGGCTGTGCCAGCATGCGGTTCTGGAGTCCTTCGTGAAAAGAGCTAGTGGCGATTCGTAAGGTGACCGGCATGGCGGAATTGATCCGCCTAGTTATCTTAGTGTAGGGCTATCCTGCAGCCACTTTTCACTAATTCGACGCGCTATGCCTACCGGTAAGTGGGCATCAATGGGGGAAACTCTACGCGTCTGCCGAACTTCCGCTCGCGTGGAGTTGGGGTGAGGTTTCTATGGCCAGGCTATCCGGAACTTGCGGCTGGAAAGTGGAGTTGGGACTTCGGTACAGATTACCACTGGCCAAGCTCGTATAACAAGCCAGTCATCGATCTCGTATGTATCAATGAGATAGGCTATCGCCTCCAGCTGATTGAAGCAGCAAGATGCTCTATTTCGCTCCTTGTTCATCATCCCTAGTACGCAGACCTGCTCAATTAACTGATACTTAAGAATTGCGATGTCTTAACAAGACATATCAAAGCCAACACACTGAAAAGTCTGAAGTAACTTCAGCTTTGTACAATTTCTGATTAACATAAAGCACACCGAGTCCCATTTTGCAGTTGTGAAGAGGTGAGATGGTACTTCTGAAGAGTATAGAGATGACCTCGCTGGTCGTAAAGTCTAGCCTCAGGCTACTGATACAAATGGCAACACCATGACAGCGTAAGGAATCGTTCCAATCGGAATCAAGCGTGAGCCTCACCGAACCTTGATGAACAAGCTTTGTTTTTAAACAATCTAACACGCATTAGGAATGCATTGCGAATGACCAAGCAAAAGCGGAACTGGGTAGGGCGAACTTACAGCCATGACCCTCATGGCAGAAGATGCATAACGTGGCTCGCATCGAAAGCCGCCGATCTACCGCCAAATCCAGTCTCGTGTCTTATTCCTCCCCCAACCCTAGCGCGGTAAGGGGTATCACGTCAGTCGCCCCAGATCCATCAATGATCAATGTTGCCAAGCTTCGTACCTGGCTAGGCTATCTCTCTTTCCCTGTATCCGCCAGAGAGACGCTACATCACTGAACATCTGCACATTCCGTCTAGATTCGACTTCGCTCCATGTTGGAGGGAAGCGGTAATGAAACACCAAAACGAGCCAGGTTCTCTGGACTGATTTAAGCTCCCAGCCAAATCAGATGGAGAAAGTCACTCTAATATTCTGTTCTCCTGACCTCGTAAATCGCGTTTCCCGAGGTATACGTGGATTAGAGAGTAGAGCGCATCAAGTATGGGGGCCAGTCTTTGTGTCCCCTTTCACGCGCAACTATTCCGCCGTAACCACCGAGCGTTCATTAGCCTTACGGGGCCATCCACGCTCAGAGCACACGGCCATCCGCTGGTGGCGCTTCCGCTTACCACAATTGACGCGAAAGGCCGATAGTCACCTCTTTGAGCGTCTGCCATCACAATCGTGCCTAGATACCTCACATCGCACTCTTTTCGGCTGACGTGATGCCGATCATGCTGTCTTGCGGGCGCTGATACCAGCTTCTAGTTTAGTCGGTCATCCTTCGTGGCCATGGCACAAGCTTGCAGCCATTCCAAAGTCTACCACTTGCTCTACCGATTCCAACTTATGGATACCATCGAAGACGAGGCGCAGACCCAGACGCCCTCGATCTCCAGGTGCTTAGTATGCCTGTGTCCTTGCGTCGTAGTTGGAAGTTCAACGAAACGCTGAAACTGGTCTCTTCGGTGGATGATCCTTCAAAGTCCACATCGCCTCTGGCAGCGCAGGCTCCGAAAAGGTCTAACGTCCCCTACCCAAAGACCGGCTACCCCCACAGACTGGCCACCTCATTTTCAACCCAGCTACCCAATTTATATATACTTTAAACAGTTATAACTCTATTAATTTAATTCTAATTAATTTTAAACTAATGCTAATTAATTTAAAATACCTTCTTTTACTAAAAAAGATA
>JAAOAS010000346.1:0-53605 GCA_013396035.1 Fusarium pseudocircinatum
TGAAGACATTCCCTATTCAGCACATAAAGTGTTATAATAGCTATCTAGCTCCCTAGCCGCCACCCACCTGTGATCCCCATACTCTCTATGCTGCCTGGAACCTAAGGGGCTAGAGCTAAGGAGAGATTCTTTTATATAGCAAATATTATATCCTACTTTAGGTAGCATATTGCTTCTACTTCTTTAGGTATAGTAATAAGTACTTAGTCGCGACTGCCTACTATTTGTTAGATATCTATAGTCCTTATGTAGAAATACGTAAATAAAGGGTTCATTTTCTACTAGATGTATATACCTTAACCTTTTTGAGATTAGATGTACCTTAAACCGGACGTGATTATGGTCCGACTGAGTTGTCTTATACTGTATAGGTGACGTCGATATACTTCTGTTCAAGTTTCGCATCGCGTGGTGTCTATAGTCCTAAGTGCCGTTCTTTTATAACAAGAAAACACTCTTTTTGTATCCCATATTTGCTTCTAGAGACTTGCAGCCCCATATGGCTAAGCGTTACGATATGCGTTCGTTGGAGGACAGGGACTTGGGAGCTTGAACGTTTCAGCCTAATGAATTGCTAGACCTCCGCGCACGGCTTCCCAGCGCATCACTCTGTCCAGTCGCAGCTTGTGCTGATCCCAAGCCACTAAATGACGCCCAGAGCTCGTATCACCAGATTTGACGGCACATAGTGCTCATGTTCTCCAAGATTCGAGCGCCAAGCTCAGCCCTGAACGCAGAATCGGACCATAGGCACCGATCCACACTTAGCAGTTCTGGCGTATCATCGACGTTTTAGTAAGTCACTCCATTGAGATATCCATGGATCTAAGTATAACGCGCAAGCCAAGGTACGTCTCCTCAATAGTATTCCCGTGGAGCGCTCGGGCGTACCTGGACATGATCAGCTTCCACTCAATGCCGATAAGATGGGGGTGTATTAGTGGGGGTTTGTCAAGTTCCGGTCTCTTACCGCGCTTGATACTGTAATTCTAAGATGAGTCAAGACCTCCAATAAAGCACCTCATCCACGAAAGCAATGCATCATGGCTTTCTTAAATAATTGGTCAAATAACCAGTAAGGCAAAAGGAAACATAACAGTATAAAAATTAGTGGAATTCTATCACGCCTGCTTGTTTGTTCCACTCATTTATTATCCATGTTATATGAACTGACTAAAGCCTGCCATCCGGTCCGATTAGCCGGAAGCTCAATTGTGGGCTGAAGTATCGCCAGCTCAAAAGGGAAGGTGCATGATATAATCTCCCGTGCGCTCGTATTCTTCGAAGCTAGTTGCGCATGCTTCAGCTATGAAACTTTGGTGCACCAAGTTCTCTATGGTGATATAAGCTTTCGGCATACATCTAGCTCACTTCTATACTTCTACAGCCCCCTGCACTATCCTCACTTTCATAACATAATAAGTATAATAATAGATGGCAATAGGTGGAACGATATGTGAACTTACTCTGGATCTGACGGTTTTATATTTAGGATAAACTTTATTTCAATAGTGGAAAAGTTATTTACCGGCAGTTATATTATGGGACTTAGCACAGGATGATCAGGCCAACATTAAAGACAGGTATTTAAGCCATGTAATAGTCCTGTCTTGGTTTTTTCAAAGATATCAGCTTGATCTCATCGCCCCCTTTCAACCACACAAGATGCACTCTTTAAAGTTCTTCCGCAGCCTCTGCGCCCTCTTTGTTATCCTGATCGGCGTCCATCTAACATCCGCCTCTCCCGTGGGCACTGCCAGCGGCTTTGTTTTCGCGCGTCGGTCCGGAGGCGGCCGGTGCTGGCCCTTCTGTAACCCCTTTAATGGCGGCTTGCCTAACGCCCCGAACCGTTATACCTTCCGCCCCCCTCCCTCGACAGTCCCCGCGCGTTACTATGACACCCCAGACACCCAGGTCACTCTCCGGGTCGAAACCGAAACCACGGGTGCCGTGGTGGTGATTGCGTCGGTCGGCACACGCTACAACCTGCCGGCGCATGCTGAAGTCAACGTCCGCCTACAGGTCCGCGGCGGCACGAACATCGATTTCAATCACGCCAATCTGGGACTCGGTAGCGAGACGGCCGTTGCAAGGATCCCTGCTGATCAGGCAGCGGGTCTTAGGACAGGGGAGCGGAGCGACGATGGGTCCTTTGGTATCACGCTACTGTATAAGCTAAACCAGGACCTGTGAAGGAACCTCTTTTTCAGAGAATTGAGATGTAGGGTGCCGTCCCCATTATAAATCTTGGATAACCATACGTGGTCCAGGTTGGTGGCCAAAGATTCTCAAAGGGTATCACTATATCATTCAAGGCGAGAGATCTCAACGTTGAGACTGCCTCAAACCTTCAGCCAAAAGATATGTCATACCTCGCACTAGAACATGTTAAACTTCAACTCATTTATGATAAGTAGCAGTCTTGTATACTTATAGATAACATTTTCCATACTGATTTTCTGGCATGACATCTTCTATAAGAAACCAAATAAAATTTTACATTACTTTTACTCTACAGGATTGAGTTAGACTTTCAGACCTATGAGATAGCTTGTTCCATGCCTTCAAGACCCTGGTGGTCTGTGGATGGGGTTAGCTGTAGGTGAGGGTTAGGAAATAGACTAAAAAAGGTGTAGACGAAGACTATTATAGTAGTAGTGCAGCAGTAGCAGTAGTAGTAGCAGTAGAGTAAGTCAGCGGGGGAGTATGTGAAAGGCGGGATATTTTGGCTGGTAGGCCTACGTTTGTACCCTGGGGTACAAAACATATGGCTTTAGGCGGGTCTGCCAATAGTGAGTAGATCGACCTGAAGGTATAAAAGAAGGGAAACCCCGAAAGGTTTCAACCCTGGGGTACAAATAAACGACCGTCACCCCAAGCCTCTGAGCAAGGGTATCATCATCATCAACTTTTTGTACAATTGGGTACAAAACTTGGAGTCATCGATATGCGATCAAGGCCACTTGTATAATTTTCATATTGTATAACGCCGTATCTCAGAACACTGCGACTCCGAAGCCGCAGTAGAACGCTTCTCTCCACAGGACACAGCTTTGGCTTCCCGTAGGGCCAGTAGGAATCTGTCACATATATATATATGTGACAGAAACATGATACCCTAGATAATGGCATAATTAGTATGAGTAGACATTCGCGTATTTACCAAGGTGGACGTGGTTTGGGAAGAAGAAATCGCAAATGGTAAAGAGCGGAAACTGTTCAAGATGGTGTTGAGTGGATGGAGCAGACTTATTTATAAATTTGTACGTGACGAGGGCAGCGTGGCCTGGCCCACCATTTGCTTATGGAGGCGAACGGTATTCAGGCTACCCTATACGCGGTTATCAATGTCACGTTTTTCTCTTATTCGTGCAAGAAAGAGAGGCATAATGGACATGGATATAATGTACCAGCCCCCAAGCGCTATATAGCCAGAGAGAAATAAAAAAATATTAAAAAAAATAAGAATTATACCTATTTGGAGTGTAGGTAAAAACAACATGGCCGAAAAGAGTTAAAATACGGTAAATCAGTCGTCCATTTGTTAAAACGAGTAGGCCCAGCCACGAGAACCTTCACGGATGACCGGGACGAGACGGCAAATCTCCACGCGTCACGGATTATCAACAACAAGGATGACTCGACCAGGATCACGCGTTTATTTCTAACCATTTCAAGTCAAGCCTGGGCATTTAGGGTTCTATCGTACAACCAAAAAGACTCTTTAATACAAATGAACCTAGACTGGGCGCCTAATCGTGGTCGGCTCACGCGTCCATCTTTCCACATTCGTTTGCATGTATTGCTGAAACGAGGCCCGGCCTTCCTTTACATCCCGTTTCGTGAGATCTGTCGGCTGGTTCCAATAGGAAAGCAAACTCCGGGTCGAGCGAGATTTGTTGAGGGACCATTTCTCAACGGTGAAGCGATTGCCAAAGAAATTGACTAAACGCTTGATCGTGGATGAGATATCAGCGATGGTTTGGCGCGTCGCCATATCATTACCATCGAGCGGTCCATCCCCTCAAAGAACGAGCGTGATCTTATCTGTATTGACGAATAGAAAGAGATCCTCCAGACGCTTTCGAGATCGTCTTACTGGAATCTTGCCGCTGGGTCGAATGCCGTCCGAATCCTGGATTCCTTCTTCGCCATTGTCATCACCGATGCCATCGCCGGGATAGTGTGGATTATCTTCAGTATCATCTTCCCAGTCGTAATTGTTATGATGCAAGTTATCTCGACAATCAGATGTCGGATCAATGGTGCAATGGGTAGTGGTTCCATTTCGAGATCATACTGGTCACATCGAAACTCGCACAGCCAGTGAAGTCTCACCCAGAACTCGTTCTGGCCATAGTATACCTCGCGAGCCTCTTTTGTCATCTGCTTTCCCTTCTCGTCCTTGCCCATGAACAACTGCTATAGCAGAAGAACTCCATCAGCAATAGCAGGGTTCATCTCATGGCTGTCATCGCCTTCCTCGATAATGACCCTCTGCGACTAGACAAGATGTTCACAGAATATGGATTGGTGTTCCGTGAATGGAAGGTGTTAAAATTCATCCACGGTCCAGCCATGAAGTAACTTGCGGACTTTTGCTAAATACTGCGCGAGGAACTCTGCATCGTCATCATCAGCTAGCCTGCCCATCGCAAATAACCGTGCGAATGATAATATGGAGATTGGCGCAGACCGTTTGAAGTTGATCACCTTGAAACCTGGGGGTGAAAATGCTCAGGAGAGAGAGAGGAAAGGAAAAAGGGGAAGGAAAACAATAGAAACCCTCTTGTCACGTCGACATGTGGTTGGCTCGCTGAGGACGCTTGATTCACACAAGGTGGTGTATCTGAGTCCTAACCCTGTTTGGCAAGGCCTTGGTCTGATCACAGCCCCCGCAACAGACGACAATCCCTTTAGAGCATTTAACACGTGTCGCAGTCCCTCCCCCTGATTCCCGTGTGAGATTTGAGTGGGAACACTTATTTCTTTGTAAGACGGCTTCCATGTGTATGAAAGAGCAACGTATTGCCGCTGGGTGAGTGCATCAATGGTTTCGAACTTTAGAATGGGTTGCGCTGAGTTCCTAGGCTCCTTATCCATAACGGGTTGTGATGAAGCCTCGAAATATAGGCACTTGAGTTTCTTGAGAAATTCAACGGACTTTTGTTGTGGCACCTTGCTTTTTGAGATATTGATCAATTGCGTCGTGATTTTCGACGTGTATTTCGCCCGAATATCGAGAAGGGAGTCTCCCATACCGTCGCCCATTCTGGATCTTCTTTCAATTCGAAATTACTTAATTTCGACGAACTTTGCTCAGTGCGATTAACTTTCAAAAAGCGGAATTTCTAAGCCACATGGTTATGCTAAACTGACACAAAGGCCCCTCCCTCCACACCGCTTGGTGCAACATGTATCAGCCTGTGCCGCGACGGTAATTTTTTATGTGATTTGTGTGCCCCCAATGTTATCTCCTCTGTTTTCTCGGAGTACGCTGTCAGCAGACGTACTAAGATATCTCTGCATGTTCTCGACCGCGGCAGACAGGGAATAAACGATCCATGTTTGTGCGCACAGGTATCCAAATCCGGATGTTGTTAGCTGTGAATGCATAACTAAGGAACAAAGGGGACTGCGATTGGTGGTTTTCCTCATTATCTAACCTCTAACGTGCGCCACAAGCGAGTGGATCACACAAGTGAGTGGATCAAAAATATCCAGGACCAAAATAGAAATTGTTACTAAAACACAATAAAACATCTGATTGAATGCGACTACCCATCATCGTCCTGCCCAGACATAGCAACAGTTATCTGGCACGTTCTTGCGTTATGTCCTGTCTTGCCGCATGCTCCACAACGCCGGTCCTTTACTTGCGTTCACCCTTCAAGACTACTACTTCTCAACGATTCGGCCGCCCCCTGCGCATTGGCATCCATCTGGTCAATTGCTTCTCTACCTTCATCTATGGTCATCTTTCCTCTATCCTGCATTCGCCTCCTTTTTGCTCTTCGCCGTTCACTTAGGGCTTCGTTCGACTGCCGAAGCTTTTGGTTCTCGGGCTTCAATAACGCTATCTGATGCATAATTCCTTTTGTCCCTTTAGAAAGCGACCTAAGCGCCTCTACGATCGATGATGGAGAGCTGCTCGCTCTGGTGCCGTCTGATTCGTCTTTCGAGGTATTCGGACTGAGAAGCGGCCTCCAGGACCGTTCTGGGCGTTTTTGAAACCCAAGGGTTAGGGAGCCCTGCCTCCTCGCTGACCGGTGTTAGGGTCCTCAGCTGCACATCGAGCTTCGAGATGACACTTTCCGGGTCCAAGGGAACCAATCCGGCCCCTCTGAAGCCTCCCTAAATGTTGCTTCTAGTCATAGAAGATTCAAAGGCGGTGTGAAAGGCTGGAAGAACTCTGTCTTAGAGACGTGGGCTATAGAACACCGAATTAACTGCTCTATCTCTCGATAATAAGCTTTCTTGAGCGGTCTGAAGCACCCGACATCGAGAGGTTGGAGTCTATGAGATGAATGAGGTGGCATGCACAACGTAATGATGTGGTTGTCTTCACAGTACCTCTCAAAGTTGACCGAATGGTGACTTTCATGCCCATCGAGGACAAGAAGACGATAGTGACCGGTCGATCGATGCCTCGTGTGTTCATCGAAGTGCTTGAGCTACTCCAGGCTAGTATCATTATCGGTCCAGCTATTGTGCGTCATTTGAATGACCCAATTACCTGGGAGCTTGTTTTCTTCATACCAGTTGGCGAGGTGGTACTGACCAGCAATGATGATGAATGATGCGACCGCCTAGCCATCTGCGTTGATGGCCTGGATAACGGTAACCCACTACCTGTTTCCGGGTTGCACTGCCTTTGGTTTTCCGCGTGTTTCGGTACCCGTGACCACGATTGTGCTCGCGGTCGTCCCCATGATAAATCCGGTCTCGTCGAAGTTATAGACATCAGCCGAGACTATACCATATTTCGTTATTGTATTTTCTACTAATAGGAATTAACTCCGAATTATGCCTAGATCTTCGCATTTGGCCCTCTGATGGTCGTGCTTATGAGAAAAACGCGTCTTGAGCCTGGGTTGTTGCTTAACAAAGTTGGAAGCCTAGTTCTTTCTAACAGGTAGCGCGTCGCGATCGGCGAGCAATCGATTAGCCATTTCTTTAACATCACGCAGTCGCGGGGAAACCCTCGCTTGTTCAGGTCCAGAACAAACTTTACTATAGTCTGTTCCTCTAGGTCAGACAGCTTTCGTGATTTTGAAACGCTATCGTGCTGAGAAGGTACGCCTTTGTGCCGGCGACGCAGTGTACCATAACCAACACCATAGGTCTTTGCAGCCTTTTGAAGGCCTAGTTTGGGGTTGTTTCGATATGCTTCTAGTGCAAGTAGTATGTTAGCCTCGTTATTTGTCTTTGACATGTTGCGTGGTTGACAGTCAATTGAGCAAACAGCGATGATGTAGGTTGAGGGATTTTTGATCCACTCACTTGTGTGATCCACTCGCTTGTGGCGCACGTTATAGTTACTTCTAACCATTATTATAATGCATAGAGCCAGTTTCTTCTAAATAAGGATCAGTATTGACCAATTCTCGTGTAAGTGAAGTTGGCAAGTTTTGGTGGTTATTTTCTTTTTTTGCCTGGCGAAAGGGTGGGGTTGGCGAAAGGGTGGTGGTGTATGGTACAACTTATTCTATCCTGAGCTGAATCAACGTTTGGCTTCTATTGTATGAAGCCAGGACTATTTGAGTACAATTTATCATACCCATTGGCTTGTGGCCGTAAGGGCACTAGTCACTAACGCTTACACACGACATCTGACTTTCGTCCTCGTTTCGCCAAGCCTATTCTGTGCCACTCACTGCTCAATCTGTGTCCCGCATCTCTTAGAGCCCATATTGTAGTGCGCCTAGTCCGCGGTTCCGCTTCTGCTTCTGCTTTCTCTCTTTTGGTATACATGCCCTCCCCATCCTTCAACAAATTTGCCGACGAATTAGCTTGAAGGCCAGTTTTCAAGTGTCCAGTATCTTATCTACGGCGACTGGAGCGGCCTCCGCCTTTCGTGCTGCGGGGTATTATCGATAGAAAACGAAAACGATTCGGTAAAAACAAATGATCGGTGTCTTACAATCTAATCTCAATACTACGTGTCAAGTCAACCTGTGGCTTTTGCTCCGGCTTTTACAGTCCATGTCATATTGTGCAAATTGTCAGACGTGCTTTTGCGATTCTATTTAGTGGAACAACAACCAATCGTAAGCATTATAGTCGTGATGTGGACCTCAGCATAATCATACCGGTAATGTTTATAATGAAATAGAAAACCAACTCAATCACCTTGACCAATATTCACATCTTCTTCTCGTGCCGTCATCTCAGTAACGTTTGTCACCCTTGAATCTCATCATAAAAGTCAATCCACAACGAGCATCAAGAGCTCAAAATTCTTCACGCTTTGAAAATCCCAACTTTGACCCTACAACTAGAATCTCCTGAGGTACCATGTCGATTACATGCCGCTCTGAAGTTACAGTTGTTGAGAGCGTCGATAGCCAAGACGTAGTTTTTGTAATAGCTGCATTCTGTCATGCCTTGATCGAAAATGAGACCATTTCCATTATTTATGCCGCATACTGCGACTGTCGCGCTTGGGTTCTGACTGCCGTCCACATTAGTGCAATGGCAATATTTATAATTGTCGCATGCTGAGCTCGTCGCTGCCAGCAAGAGAGTGGTGTAGAATACGGTTTGTCTCATGGTTGGTAGTCGCTACAAAGGTAAGCGTCGATGTTGTTTGACTTGTAGTAGGACAACTCACATGCGATGCTGTTGTTCGATATTTATGTAACGAGCTATTGGACTTCGGTGTGAATGCAGAAGAAATGGAATGAGATGATGGACGTGTTGCAAAAAACATTTTGTACTCGTTCCCTTGCCTCGCTGCAGTGAATCGCAACCTGTTACTTGCGAACAAGGGTAATCGGACCGAGCTACGTGACAAGAAAGAGCCATGCCCGATTCTGCTTTACTGACAGGCTCGAATCAGACGACAGTTCCAGCTTGAAAGGCACCAGGCACGGCTATCACCGTATCGGTACTAATCTGATGACCTAGATATTAGGAATAAGCTCCTCAGCTCAAGACTTGCTGCATCTCACTGTATTCGCGAGACTGGCAAGACCTATTGATCTTTTCTATTCACCTGGCCAATTGGAGAAGTAGTTTACTTCTCAGCATGCAGGCAAATGTGGCGTACAAGACTTGTGATTTGGATTTGTCTGCTGTCCGAGATGTACCTACGCGACAAAACTGGACCTTTGACAGCCATGGTCAAAACGTTGTATCGTGTCAGGGCTACCTGTAGGCTGTATTATATAAATAGTAAGCTTTGTCCGGTTCCCCCAGGTGTTGGTACGTGCGAGAATACGAGTAAACTAAACTAGCGAATACGTGAGACGCACCGTAATGTAAGATCCACGACATTCACAATCAAGACTCATGATGAGGCTTTCGACGAGAAATGAGCCACCTGCGTGAATAGGATGCATTCGTCAGTACCTTCATGAAGTCAAAGGATTCATATTATTACTTCCAAAGGCTCAACTCGCACTATCAACTGCGAAGGAACGTGATACCGAGGGAAGCAAAGTATCGACGACTCGGGACATCTGCCGACGTAAACCTTGTAAGAACTTGTTTGTCCCTCGGAAACCTGACCGTAGTATTGATCCCTACTATGTAGCTACAAAATGGCTTCCCTACCTTGCGCCTAACTCTTCTGTGGAGTTGCATCCACTGGACGGCACCCATAACTCGTATGATGCCTCGAAGTTCCAGAGCTTGCAAGAATTTACAACCAGAGTTGTTTTAGTAGCACTTCGTATCGGAGGTTCTCGTGCTTGGATAGCCTTTTTAAATTGTGGATTGCCCCAGCACTTTCGAGCAGTACCATAATGTCAGACAGAGTTCAGTGTCTAGACTGATTCCTCGCCTGTGCGACGCATCTGTGCTGACATTACACAGCCGACCCTGGTGAAAAGCTCTATTTAACTTTCTCAAACAGTTAAGGTGGGCCATCAGTAATCGACTAGTATTCTTGTCCTCGCTACGTGGAGACTTTCTGCTTGGGAGCATCAGCTATAGGAATTCTGAGCCCCCTTCCCACCAGAAGCATTACCATCTTTGAAAACGAAGCATCCGGTTACTGCGCAACAACTCACCGTCTAGGTATGTTTCCCTTCTACTATCGGCTTCACCTGGATATAACTTGACATATATAACTAGATATTTCCCCTCCCATGAACCAACTTTTATCATGCATTACTCTATCCTCCTGGCTACCCTGCAGGTTGCTGGCTTTGTACAGGCCATCCCAGCTTTGCCTGGTCGCGACATTATCCTTACCATGCCCGATAACCGGGACACACCTCCCGCGATAGACACATTGAATATGGCCAAACGACAGCCTACAGAGCCCCTCGTTATCACAAAGATCCAGTCAGACGAACATGAGCTCAACGCGTCGAATCTCCAGAAGCGCACGCTCAATATCAAGGTTCGTTTCGATACCGGTACAGCGTACAGGGCTACCTATAATGGGCTGGCCGTTGTAATACACATCTTTTACGACCTCGCTGTTAACAATGCCGTTTTTAACTGGACTCTCGACGGTACTAATGCCGCTCCTGGCCAGCTGACCTTCGGTTTCAAAGATCTCAACACTAACGCCAAGGTATCGGCTAAGGCTTATGCTCATGACACTCGCTATACGCTTGGAGGGGGGTTCAAGGGAAACGACATCATTAACATTTTCCAGCATTAGCCTGATGTCTTGATGATGGGGTAGCATCGGTCAGCGATGAACTCATAACATCGCGGGTTAGATATTCACCATTTACTTACGAAAAGTGAGTAAATGGTGTTTTATCTCGGAAGCTTAAGGAAAAACAGAAAGCTTTGTCTGTTCTTGGGACATTATGGAAATATCATGTGTAGGATGTTAGAGTTATGCTGTAGGAAGAGTACGTGCCTGAGAATAAATCGTTGTGGTGTCATGGCAGTCATAACCCCATGTTCTCTACGGAAAGTGAAAGGATTTCCATTGAACCCTATTGACTTCACTTACACAAAAATTGGCCTGAAAATGGACCTGGTTGAGAGGAATTACTTCTGTTGAGCACGCGAACTGTTGGACATGATTAGCCCTACAACACCGAGCGTGGTATGAGATCTAATTACAAGCCCTTGACTTAGTCCCCCACACGATAGTAATGGTTTACGTCCGATGAGGCGCATTCTCGCAAGCTCATCAAATGAAGTTACGCGTCCATACATAAGCAAGGAATTCCAGGATGCTCGAGATGATTGACATTTTGCGGGGCTGTCTATCCCTCAGCTGAGAAGCCAAACCCTTGACAAACCGTTGTAGGGGTCCCCATGCTCGAACCGTAAACTTTTGCGGGCGTCAATGAGCTGTCGGACCGATAGCAAGGTCGTTCTTTTCCTTGCAAAGTGTAGTGCGTGGACACCGGCAAGACCCTCGGATGCTGACTGCAATGCAAAAGTAGAGGACCATCGTCCTTCTGTACCAGAAAACCCTTAGGCTAGCTCATTGCCTTGAATGCTGACCACTAGTTGATCTGCGCCTCAACGTCACTGCTTCTAAAGACCATCGAGCGCCACAATCCCTAGACTTCGTATTTATCACAATCAGTCGGACATTGGCTCTTCGGAATCAATAGTTCTGTTGAGCAACTGAGTGATGCCTCAGTGCAGGCCTGTTTTTCTTTTTCTTTCTTCGCAATCTAGGAAGGGTCGATGCCTTGGGGAGGGAGGTATAGTTGTCTTGTAATGTACGTAGCGCCTTTGTGCCTCCCGCTTAACCCAGCCGGGCCGGCCGATCAAGATCCCATACAGATCCATGATGTCATAAAAAGTCCACCCCTGTCGTATTGGCGGACGTTTCGATAGGTACGCAAATGACACAAAAAACTGCCATTCCAGCCGTCATATGTTTTCTTAAATAAAGATTGTCATCCCAGACAACTACGCGGGTCGCCTAACAATTTTTAAGGAGCCTGCATCAGGATGTTCTAGCGAATTCATGATTAGTTAATTTACTGGCGGCCATTATAGGTCTGGATCGACTGAGCGGGATTGAATGAGTTCGACGACTGTGCCTGTGGAGCAGCGGCACTAGAACTGATCGCATCTTACTAGCTAACTTTATAACACTATTTCTTATATCGAACGAAATGAGAAAAAGACCAAAATACAAGCCCGTGTCTATGTCAAGCCGCCGATTGCCACATTCATACTAATTTAGGCAATGCTTCCGAAATACCTTTGTGCCTGAGTCAAGGGTAGGGGCTGGTCCAGGTTACCTACGCTCTGCTCAGGTTGGTCGCGCCTTGGAACAAATTGAGTAGGAGGGGGATGGTGCGGCGGCGACCTATGAGCTTTTGCTTCAGATGGCTGCGAGTATAGAACAACGTGGCGACTTTGGTATTCCTCGGATGACTGTCATGGGATTGTTACTGTCCCTGTGGCTCCTGTTCATCTCCACTCAGTTTGATCATCACTAGTGTTATCAGGCCACAAGCGTGGTTGCCGATGCCGTGGTGTGTCACGTTTCTAGCGCGCAATGCGACATTCGTAATCGGTCCGAGTCAATTTATGCCTTGATGTGCCTCCTCCCAAGCTGAAGCTGAACTCTAGTATACTCATTATTCAACAAGCGTTTGTCAAACTGGGAAATAAAATAGATTTGCCAAGAAAACGACACTCCATCCATAGCCTGCGCCTGCAAACATGATGGCTAACCATCACAATAAGATGTTCGTGCGCGTCGCTTGCAAGAAGTGTTAGTGATTGGAAGACCTCGCGGTAGCATGGAGAGAATAGGCTTCATCCTTTGTCACATTTAATTGAATTGACGAATCTTTCCCAAACTAATCAGACATACGGTCCAAGTCGGAAAACACCTGGCAGGAAAGGGAGCCATCAGATAGAACACTTAGCGAAACAACACATGGAACTAGCGTCGGATGCAGGTATGAGTGAGTGACGGGCGCAATCTCGTATTATTTTAAGAGGTCCAGATGGCGGGACGAGTACGAGGAACTTGATTATACGGGATATATGATTTATAAAACTCGCCGGGGGTGCTCGGGCCCAAGTGCACGTGTAACCCTGAAAACAAAATGCCGTTTGCCAACAACGCCCAGTCCGCTTGAACGGAACACATATTCTGTCAGTGAGCATCTTCCGATGGTGCTGCACACATGGTCATCGCAGTATTGTCGATGTTTGCGAGAATTTCCCCAAAAGCGACTCAGCTGTCAGGCTCAACTGAAATCAGTGGGCTTTTTAAAATAGCTTTTCGTTCCAAATCTTTAACACGAACATAGTATCAGTGACGTCACGATGAGGTCGTGTACGAAACTTGTTGATCTTGGCCGCAATGTAGTCACTTGGTACTTTTGTGGTTATAACGATAGCGTTATGACTATGAGGTCGAGCGCGAGGACCTAATAGAGTTGTAGTTTGCCTTCGCTTGACGTGATATTTCAACTCAAGACCTCATAAACCATCTGACCCTCACTGGTTTTACGCTTCCTGCTTGCTTGCCGAAAGAGGGTTTGTGGTATTCTCCGGGGGAGTTAGAAACATCAAGCTCACACACCGAAAGGCCTCAAAACACAACAACTCCCGACTTGTAGCAGATGTTGTAAGAGCGCTCCATTAAATCAGCACATTGTCCTTTCTAGTTTTGTTTTGGGATCTAGGGTTTCTTTCTAAATAAGAAATGATTGATATTGGTCTAAAGGGGAAAATCGTCGAACGAAACAAAACCCCTCCTCTATGTAAGTCTTTCTCCATTAATGCCCGCATGCGTTGTTGAATTGAGCATTCAGTAAGCACAGCCGTCATACTCCGCTCAACTTCGGCCGAAACCATCGATACTTGATCGCAAGTCGACCATCAGTTCCGCCTGACTGGCTAGCTTCGCATACAATACTCCTGCCTAAGGTATAGTTACTCCAATTGAAGCAATAGTACAATGAGTACTACTGACTGCAGGACAAGCATTGGTATGGATGTCCACACAGTTCTCCGTGACGACTGGAGCGAGTATATTTGCTCCGCTACTAGCATCTGTAACCATTTCCATCATGACGAAGTGCGTATACTTTTTTCCAGAGAAATAAGCTTGCACATTGTAAGTGCAAAGCTTGGTCGGAGTTGCCAGGCAAAACGAATGATACCAGTAGCCAGCAAACTTTCCGGTATTGGAATCAAATGAGAAGTTTCGGAAACCATCGATGTCTTTTGTGCCGACCATTTGTAAGCGATTCGATTGAGAATACCAGTAAGCCACCCACTCAAACTCGCGTTGTGTGTTCCTCAAGTTGGGACAATAAAAGTTGATTTTTGCATTCAGGGCGGCGTGCAATATCTCACGCTTCTGAATACTTTTCCCTTGTTGAGTGGCGTTCACGGCATGATTCTGCAGGGCAGAGAGTTGAAGTTTCTGAATCTCACCGGGGGCATAGGTCTTTCCAATCTCAAGTTCGATTGTGGAAAGTCTCTGCTCCGACACGCCTTCAGCCGTTGGTGTTGCTTTAGTGGTTTTGAGTAGGCATATTGCCAGGGAAAAGATTGACGAGAAACGCATCGCTATTCCTTGTTAATACATGCCTGATCAGACTGAGGATCACCTCAATCGCGAGATGATACAAACGCCAAACTTAGAGAATTTGCAGAGCACCTTGAAATATAAGAGCAACGTACCGATCTGTGCGAGAAGAGAAACGATTATGTGACAGTGATTGGTGGCTTTTCGGAAGCTTGTCGTGATGGTTAAGTCTTCTCATGCTAGCTGGGCTGTGAAACGGAAATCACCCTCTTTATATGTATTCCGTTTGTCAGTTCTGCAAAAGTGGGTCCTTACAAGAGACCGTGAAGCCCTTGTTACTTTTCACCATCGACCAGTAGTCTCAAGCATGTCTTTTTAGCGCACTCGACGTGAAGCCCATGTACGACGACCTCCAGAGCCCGCCAGTGAGTAAGCCGAAGGCCGGCGCACCAGGTAGAACGTGCTTCTATTTGCACTCCTTGATTCCATTTTATCGTTTTCCTGATGAGTCCTTGACCAATAGATAGACAACTTTCTGAATACGAGGTAGGAATATTACGCATGTTTCAGGTAACTACGAGAAAGTTTATTGCGGTTTGACAATTTACCGCGCTCTCATAATTTGGGGACGCTAAACACCTGCCTAGTAAATAAAACGTAAGTAAACGGGAACTTGATAGGCGACACTGCACCGCGACGTATACAAGGACTGGTATCGAAGACTTGGAATTATCGTCATGAATGGTGTAAAGTCTAACCCAGTACACCCCATTCTAGACATTTCTCCACCTTGCTATTTGTGGTTGGTGCATTTGCTTGCTTGGGGCGTTCGTTCGCTTAGGCTGCTTTCTACCGCCTAACCCTTAATCAGATACGCCGAGAAAGCACCGTACATCGAGTTCCTGCCGGCTTTGTCGTTATTTTGCCAATGACCATCAATGCTGGTAGCCTTTCTAGTCCAAACATTTGGCCCGCATTCTTCCTTGTGAACTGCCAATAAAATCTTCAATGCTCATGGTAGCTCTCTAGATCAATGTGCATAACTCCCCCATGCTGTACGTGATAAGCATGCAGCGCACCTTTGCGACGCATTAAGGTAATACCCTCTATAAAACGGTAAATGATCGCGAGATGAACGGAAATCAGTCACCGAGACCTGCCACGGGGACTGCCACGATGGTCTAACAACCCCTTGCATTATGTCTTGTCTTGCAGCACGGTCTGCAGCATCGCTCTCAGAATCCGTTGCTGACAGCCAGCGTCCGTTCGAGGCGCAGCTGCTTATACGCCAAACCTTGAATGAGAATCGAGACAACCTCGCCCAGACCATTGGCCAGCTTCAGGAACGGTTGGACTCCATGGCGACAAGTGGGAGACCCGAGAGTGACCTTAGATACCTACAATTAGAGGGAGGCTTGAAAATCTCAGAGTAGTGTTAAGAGCTGTGCAAAACTGTGAACGTCGGTGATGTCGACACAAGCGCCTATAAAGCTGGGATGGGGCTCAACTTCGTCATCCAACCGACAATCTTGATAACCATCGCCGTCGTCAAGTTATCTGTCGGATACACGTTATTACACATTTCCTCGACAAGATTCTACCGGTGAATGATCATCTTCATCATGGGCCTAATGACCTTTTGTACAAGAAGCTGCTTTTTGATGGGCAGGTCTCCTGCCTACTCGATTCAGAGTGGTTTAGTTACACGTTCATCACAGACTCTCTTATTTCATTGCTTAGATATTCGTGTCCTAAGGGACGCTAGCGTACACTCTACATACTGCCGCAAAAAACGTTACAAGGCTTTTGGTATGAGAACTTTGCACTTGATATCATCACAAACCTTCCCTCCGTCATCCTCAATCTCACACCCATGTTGTGAAAGCTGGATGTCTAGTTACGCATTGGGGTGATTTTCATCGGCATTTCGGGTCTCAGCATATTTATTTGCGCCGCTGGCCTCGTCAGGCTAGGCCATATCACCATTCATGGCAAATACGATGACTGGCTATGGAATTCTCTTAAAATTACTATGTAGGCCAGCATCGAATTCAATGTTATAATCATTGCCGGTAGTCTATATATTAGTGAGAGATTCCATATGGCCGTTGCGCGAAAACTAAACCTCCGAAATAGTCGTAACGAGACATCTGGCTACAGCACATCGACTCTTCCTTCAACGTTCTTCAGCTCTATTGTTAGGAAACATCTGTGTCTTTTTTCTCCTTATCTTTTCTATCATCCCACGAAAGGACCAATACTTATCACTTCGAACCAAAACATAAAGCCAGTTGCTCTTCCCTTGCCGAAATATTGGAGTTAGCCCATCTTCTTTTGCAACAGGCTCCATCCCAGAGGTACAAATTACTGAGCTCGGTAATGATTTGAATTCATTACTCTATTTTGTAAATGTTTTCCGTGCAAACATTGTGTTGGACAAGGTAATTCGAGCATATGCTGGGGTGGCACAAACCCACTTGGATCAGGGTCGTCGGCTTTCGTCCAAGTTTTATGGCACTTTCTAAATAGTGCCACCCACGCTGAATATACCTGCGTTACAGACATAACATGATCCCCGAAACACAGAAGGACTACACTGGAGCCTCTTTTGTAGATCCCGCCTAAAATAATCTATCATGTCTATTGGAACGCGAAACTCCCATATATTAAACTCTAGTCAATGTTGACCGCGAAATATCGGAATGAATCTCCATGGTCCAAACTTACACAAATCTAGCTCATCGCCAAGCCGGGTTTGTCCCTACATGATTACTCCCTCTTTCGCCTACCATCCAATCACTCAATTTTGTTTCAAGGACAAAAACATCCCTCAGTCGATCAGTTTCCTGAGGTGGTACGACCACCTGCTGGGGTTTATATTCCATGATGAATCTTGACAATCCCAGCTACAGACCTTTCGGAGCTTGTCTCGACATCGAAAGGATGTATGCAGTCTGTGGCGGTACTCGT
The DNA here is from genome assembly GCA_013396035.1 of Fusarium pseudocircinatum. Lineage (NCBI taxonomy): Eukaryota > Fungi > Ascomycota > Sordariomycetes > Hypocreales > Nectriaceae > Fusarium > Fusarium pseudocircinatum. The sequence continues at coordinate 17,624 of JAAOAS010000346.1, forward strand.
GAACGAGGTAGGAACGCATCCCTGAGTTCCTCGGCCATCTCTAGGGCTCATCTCTTCGCTAGTGATGAGAACTTCGCGCTTTGCGTAAATCTTGAGAGGTGATGCGTTGGCGGAAAGGAACTCCTCATCGCTATCGACGTGATGTAGATTGTGCTCGGCCCTTGTTTGGCATCCTGCAGCAGAGCGGCTGATGATCAAGTTTGATCGGTGAGCTTTAGAGGGATCGTTCGTGTTCTTCCCGCAAGTAGAGCCACTAAAAGAGCCGACCTTGAAAATGCGACGGAGGAGAGTCCAGATATAGGGTAGGTTTGCAGTAATGATTGCGGTAGAGGATTCTCGGATATACCAGAAAGTCCAGTCAGAGCCAAAAGGTTGATTGAAACTGTAGAATTTGTTGAGGATAGCCGATAGGATGGTAAAAGCGCCCAAAGCAAAGACTCCGACGAGGACTGCTTTGCGTTTCAGAGGTAGTTGTGATTTCAGCAAGATAGGCATAGGGATCAAAATGATCATGATGTCAGACGTGATGTTGGTGATAGCGTTGGTTATAAGGTGATTCCTGGCAGCAGAACATTGTGCTACACGGATCAGCATAACTCATGATAACTAGCATCGACGCCGGCGTACCGTTGTCAGGGGGAACAGCCCAGTATTGGTTAAATGGCCGGCACCAGACTCCCAAGTAAAGGACCTCCATCACCAGGAGTCCAGCGGTAACATACGCAGTGACAAACTTTACAGCCAAATTTTGGCTCAAACTCATCCTATGTCCGTAATGTCAGCTTTACCGAGGTGCGGATCATTACAATTGGGTTACGGACGTGAGTCGGTTGTACATAAGTAGTAAGCAGTATTTCATGAGCCATATGGTCACAATCTGCATTTGCTCAACTACTAACACCCATTTTGAGCCATATGATCGTTTCCTGATCTCAAGAGCGTCGAGAATCACGACTTCTTTGGGGTCGATGAGATTACTATTCGTTCGAGAAACGATGGATATGCCAACCATGATGATCGTGTCGGCAAACTACATAACGAGGTTAGAATCTGCACACGTTGTATAGATTGTTCTGACGAACCATGGCCATTATCATGAGGCAGTCCTCAACTTGAAGCTTTTTGATCGAACCCAATAGCATCCGTCGTGATATCCTGGATTGATGTTAAGACGTGTTATGACCTCAAGCATGGTTTCTCTCACATCCTAGCAATAACAATTATCCACGAAAGTCCATACCAAGTCCAGATCTCAGTGTCGAAGACGGTCATGACCGCGGCAGTTTATCAAATCCCTTATTGCAAGTGAGTGTTGGACGATTTTCGCAAAACTGCACGTTTTACGAACTGCGCTGCTCTTAAGTTAGATCCACAAGTCTCGTGGGGATCAAATGGTTGATGGCGTCATACGTATGTCAGTTCGACGCTGGAGTGTTGTTGACTTTGCGATAGCACACGACTTGATAGTATCTGCTTCCTCCACGAGATTAACCTGGAATAAGAAGGATCAGCGAAATACTGGGGCATGGGGATAAAGGGGGCCAAGGGATTTGTTTACTCCACATCGTTGAAGTGGAGTCAGATAAGAAACACCTCCCCGGCTCCACCTTTTACCCGCCAGGAATACGAGCATCTTTGTCTTAGGTCTGACATTGAGCCTGTCTGCATGCAGCCTAAGCCATGAATGCAAACGTCTGAATCTGACTGGATTGGATTCGCCAGCAGGTGTCATCATCCTTAGCCTGATGAGGGAGAAGATTCAATCTGGGTCTAACTTTGGTTTGCCCCTCAACCCTTAATAACTCTGACAGATGACATGCAGTCATATCTGGGAATTTGGAAGACTCCCATGAATCATATCGGAAACAATAGCCACGATAGGGTGTACCTCTTCTAGAAAGAAAAAAAAAATTAAATTCTTGCATTTCCAGATGTGGCGACCACGACAGAAAATCTCTCACCCGTAAGCTATCATGCACTGGGGCTGAGACGCTTTGACTCTCTTCATCCTCCCAAGTGTGCTTCAACAAACTTCGCTAGTCTGTCTTGCTAGTACTTCCCGATCGCATAGGTACCAAAAGGGAACTGACTCGCGGGTCAGCCCACGTGGTAAATCCTGGGTTCCTAGCTTCGGCTCTAAGACTTTGTCTCGACGGAAGGCAAGTAGACAGAAACACCAAGTCCTTGAAGCTAATACCGGAATTACTCGTCTGCCCTTATCGGGGGTCAATACGGGGCTGTCCTACGACTAAGACAAAGCTATCAGAAGCTATTGAACCTCTCGTTCAGTGTTATCGAATCAAGAAGCATGGTCTTATCCATACTATCGACTTGGTAAAGATCTAAGATCTAATGGAAGCTTTTAGCTCGAAAGGATTGTACTTTGCCATGTTGGCTATCACTCGTTTTCGGTCCGAGTATGTGTCGCTCATTTGTGTTTTCCAGCCCCTGCTGTGGTGTCTAGGACTCAATAAGAAGAATGATGATTAGGGAAGGATGATTGTCTCGTATGTCTGGGGCTAGCAATGTACGGCTGGCTTGCTAGATCGCGTTGCCAGTCAGCAGGAAGACTATGGGGCCGAAACCTTCCGGGGTATCCGACCGAGAGCTAGGTTAGAATGCGGTGATTCATGCGAAGAGCGATCCTCACCCGAAACCCAGGCAAACGGACAATGTCATGCGATCAAGTACGAGAATACCTAGAATGCGGAACAAGACTTTCGATTCAGAAATAATCAGAGTAATCACTTACGCTCTAGTGTTGAAGCCTAACACACGACAGGTTGAGGCATTTCAGACGACCTGAGCGAGGATAAGTATGGCAGCGATTGTAGATGGATTAGCTTAGCAGGTCCTGTGCTCGAATGGGACACTTTTCTAGGCCAGTTGTCACTCGGATGACAAATATACGATAACAACAAGGCTTTCAGCAATCTGTGTCGCAGACAATATGTACTGGGCTAGGAGAAGATTGTGTGCTATTTGAGGGGACATGAAACAGTATTGGCGATCAATTTCTCGTTCATTGTCGAATTTAATTGCTTATGACGGTGTAAATAAACATCTGATCTACCATTCGCTCCAGTCATATTGCGTAGCGTCTGGCGTAATGCAGCGACATTATGTATACCTCATTTCATGTTTTGGAAACAGAGCTTTTCAAAACATCTTAAGTAAAACTTGTGCTGCTTATTTTCGCGGCAGAACATTTCGGCATCCCATTGAACTATATGGCCCATGTTTCACCAAGGCATATTCTTCAGTTTCCTTGTACTTCTCAGAAGTGTCTAGTGTTCAACAGGTACCACGGTTCATGACAGTTTGTCCAAGCTCAGAGTCCCAGAGCGTCAGGCAGCAAATTCGACCGAAGTTATCACACGCGGCCGCCAATGAAAAAAGAGCAGCGGAATCATTGGATAACATGTTCAGGGCATGTGTCCAGAGGTAAAACTAAATTTGCCAGGGTTGTAATCCTGCATTGGGCCAACGAAGAAATATGTGGGTAGTGCATTTCTAGGTGTCTAAAAAGACTAAACTCATACACCGACCACAGACCATGCCCATGTCGACTTTAAAACTAGACTTGGGAATACATGTCGCACGCAAGCAACGAGTCAGTGATGCTACGAACGTTCCGGTTGTTGGTAATGATGTGGACGGAAAAGCGGGGGTTGTCCCCAAAGCCGCCGAGGACTGTATCTTCCTCCTCAGACCTACGGATTATTTGATTGGACCGCTTCTGGCTCGTGTAACTTAGGTTTGTGGCGTCTACTAGTGGTGACTAGCAGTGAGTCGTGCCTCATCAAGACGTCGGCCGCTGGGATTTAACTTCGCTAGATTTAACAACTATTCCCTATAGTACGCACCCAGGCGAAATCGTAGGTTGTCAGCTATCCTCTCCAAGCGGTACGAGGCAACCCTAGGTCACTCGTCCCACGTGAGTTAAGTAATCACACCGATACGAGCGAGGTATGAGAACTGAACTACCCTTTAAGATGCTGTTTCCACGATGTAGTGATCTGTTACGATGCAACCTGTCAGTACTTTATCACACCATAAAATTACGTGTAAAAGTAGGGCCTTTTGTGCCGACTATTTGGATTGGTCTCTCATCCCGGTAGTGATCTAAAGGGTATACCACGTCTGATCGACATACGACAATGACAAGCTAAATAGCGCCCCTGAGCTTAACCTTTTTCAGCTCGACCGAAGTCAACTACTTCCCGCTAAGCCGACTTCCGGTCTCCCAGAATAGCCAGGGGTAATCTGGAGAACGAGACGCAATTACACTAGTCGTGAGATTTGGACTCACTGATCTACACAAGGGCCCAGGTCATCAGCCAAGGCTTGTATGTATTTATAAAACCCCGCAAGATCCACAGCAATTGACCATGTTCCACTAAGTCCCCACTCTGAGCGCAACTCAATCTTCCTGTTCTTGAAAATAAGTTTGATTCAAATAACAACACCAGCAAAGATGAAGTGGTTCTCATATCTTTAACTCCCAAAACAGATGTCTCGCATCGTGCTTCATCAGTCGCCGATAATAACTCTACTGAACCGGAAGATCTTGAGCGTTATACCTCAAATGTTTATACTACTGTCTTGAACAGTATCATATGGCTTCCCCGTCGCTCCATAAGTTCAGACTGTGTAGGTGCATGTATCCACCGCGGTTTGGCCGCGGAGAAAGATATGACTCTACTTGGGTGCTGTCGTAGCTTCCCTAAAGCTATTGTGTGGTCTCTCCTGCTGTTCCTTATAGTTGTTATAGAAGCTTATAATAAGTCACTTATCTCTGGGTTTATCGCGCTTCTATTGTTCAGACGCAGGTTTGGAGAACCCAGGATGCGGTTAATATCTAATACAGAGTAAGACTATGAGATCCTGCTACTATAGCAGATGGGGCTTTAGAACACCGCAGTCTCTTGTGAGATTATAGGACTTCTTGCTTATGGTTATATTTCTTATGTTATTAGCTACCGTAAGATAATGATGGTCGCCCTTGTTTAGATGTGTCTTACGATCTTCCCAGCTTTCTTTGCATATGATATCGCTCTATTAATGGCGGCTCAAGCTCTCTGCGGTAGGTGCATGCTTGACTTTAGGGCTGGATGACCAAACCCTACTTTACTGCATCGACGCTGACATGCATGCATATTTCAAGGTTTATCCTGGGGCGTCATCCAAACTCTGGCAGCTACTTATACTGCTGAAGTAGTGCCTTCGGTTATACGAGCCGCTGTCTTAAGTAATGTTAACATGTGCTGGCTTGTCGGGCAATTAATAGGCACTGGAATCCTATAATCCCTTGTTTATAATATATCTGAATAGTTATTTCGCCTACTATTTACGCTCTAATAGGCATGGGCGCTTCTACTACTTTTCGTGGTATACTTTGCTCTGGAAAGTCCTTGTAAGATTAGTCCCAGCTAGCACACCAAAACTGACGTTTCGCTGACTTGTCATTGCCAGGGTGGCTAGTTCAGTACGAGAGGCTAGCAGAAGCTTAACAGTCACTCCAAAGACTCACAAGTGGTAAGCATCTTAATATTGAGGACACGATCGCTGTTATGTAATATGTCAATTCGACGGAAAAAAAGTCTGGTTATAGTAGGGGAAGCTTTGCAGATCTTTTTAGAGGATCCAATTATCGCAGGACGGAGGTCTGCTATATAACCTGGTCCTGCCAAGCCTTATGCGGCGCTATATTAATAGGATACGCGCCCTATTTCCTTAAATAAGCTGGTTTTGAGTTATTTAAATCTTTTACACTAGCTACTGGGATGTATGGCCTTGGAATCTTGGGCGGTATGATTTCCTGGTTCTTATTGTCTTTTGTTAGCTGACGTAGGCTCTACCTTACTAGGCTTATTGCAGCTGTAATAACGCTTACCACGGGAGGTGTCCTAGCTATTATCCTAGTTAGCTATCTATCAATTAACTGGGTCCTTAGGTCACTTATCATCTTAATGACCTTTACTTATAATATAACTATCGGCCTGGCTTGCTATATTATTGTAGCTGAAATCCCTTTAACACGTCTTTAGGTCAAGACTATTGCCCTTGCAAGAGTAATTTATAATGTGTATACGATTATTAATAACGTTATCGCACCTTAGCTTTTAAACCTGACTGCCTGGAACTTAGGCAGCAAGTCTTATCTAGTTTACGCTATAACGTCTCTTCTTTATTTTATTTGGTGCTACTTTTGTCTGCCTGAGATAAAGAAGCTATTATACTTAGAGCTTGATATACTATTTAATAAGGGAGCCCCTACGTCTAAGTTTAAGGAACTGCAAGATAGACTTGCTAATAGCGCGTACGTGTCCATGTCGAGGGCGGAACGTATTAGGAATGCTTGGCACGGCTGGCTCGCATACTCGTAATATGCAAGTACAACATGGATCCGATCTACTCAGGATTCTTTATTGCTAGTTCTTGTATTCACCAGACTTGGCAGCTATCAACGATGCCATAGATACGTTACTTGAGCAAAACCAGACATTCCACGAACAACTAGTAGGATATTCTGAGGACTTTGAAGCATATAAGGGTATATCTGGACCTGGGAGTTCAGCATTACAGACTAAATACAGTAATAGGAAGGACACTATAGCAGGAGTTAAACCCGATATCCCAGAAGAGATTAAGAAAAGCCACTACTATATTCGTAAATGTATCAAATCTTGCTGCTCCATAATTGGAGAAGACTACTCGGAAACATCTGATACGACAAAAAAGGCCAACAATAAGCTCAAGAGGCTTAACCATAGAGCATTAAGACTAGTCGATGCGTATTTGGTAGAGAAAGGTGTTCTCTATGCGTTAAGGAAAGAACAAATGGGTGTGATTGACATCTTAAAGAAGAGGGGGGCTAAAAAAGCTGAGAAGCAGCATTTATATCTCAAAACTAGTAGGCTTTGGGCGCACTAATGGCCTGAAGCTTAGGGGGATATTTCTTTGATAAAGTCAGCATGAATCATGGAATTTCAGACATGATCGCGCGTTTTATGCATAGACAACAAATGGCGAGCCCATGTGCTTGTCCTTACTACCTGCCAGCATCCATCCCGACCGAGGTTCAAAAGGTCTGGCAATCGCCGATAGGAACTGGTTCTTGAGAGATACCACCCACGCCACTTCTCTTCAGTTCAAATGTCGCAGAATCGTATTGCCTACCCGCCGATGTTCGGTTCACTCAACTTAGTCACAATTGTCGCCAAGTATTGTAGGCTCCTCACTATGCCGTAAAACGCCTCGGATCTTGCCGCATGGAATCTAAGAAACGTACTAAAACAAACTTTGTTGGGAAGAATCGGAACTATATGGGCCAAGAACTGCCTCCAAAACTTAAGAGTAGCTGCCCCGAAGAAGAGCGTTGTACCTTCGATTCTCTCTTGCGACATCGCCATCCTGACGATCAATGTACACGGGATGCCATTCAGATCGATCTTCAGAACCGCTTTCGTGAGGTCTACATCATGCATGTGTTGTGGATGAAGCTGACGAGCGGCCAGCCCAAGTATGTAGATTGGCTCCCCGAGAATGTGCGTCACCCTGTTGCCAAGGCTTTCTAAACATCGGCCTTGATAGAGTTTTTAAGAGGATCTTCTTCGCGAAGCATGGATGAGGGTTGAATAGTCCCGTTATCAAATATTACACAATGCGTTCATTAAACTTGGAGGTTCTAAGAACATGTGGCTTGGTGCCAGCAACAACCTGTCGCTAGAATCTGCACACGCAGCTCTGCTTCAGCCTATTTCAACTCAAGCTGCTAGGCCCACGAAGTAAGGTGCCTCAGACCTCTCTGTCGTGGCCCTAAGAACATATTGAGAGTATTGTCCATGTGCTGATAAGAGTTTGGCCGACACATTAATTCAGACTGCTCGGCCAGAGCTTCTGCCGGTAGGGGAGGCGGTTGACATTATAGGTGTCAGCAGCTGGCACGTGGAGGCCTGCTTGCAAGGAACATGTAAGCAGACCAGTAGAGGGAAACATACCATATCAGCCGATATGCTCCCGGCGCGGTGTCTCACCAGCATAGATCCATTTCGGCCTTGCTATAATAAGCTTCAGCGGTTGGTAAGGGTAGCATGTCGGCAATGGATAATAAGCAGTCCGACCTGGGGAAGTAGACTTAATTATCCCCCAGGCTAATACGCGTTAAGGCTGACACGGGGCCCTGCTGTTATAGCATCAATTCACCTCCCCAGGTCAGCCCACTTACATATCCCTTGCAAACACGCCACTCTTTGCCGGCCGCTAATGCCCATCATGCTTGCAGCTATCTGTGCTAGTAGCAACCCTAGTCGGCCGGTCATCATTCATATGCCGACCAGACCCCTTATTAGCCAGCTGTTATGTTGTGATAGGACATTACATTTTGCTGGCTGCTGAAGTTCATCGTGCTGACAACTATACGTGTCAGCCGAAACTCTGGCCGACTCGTCTCATACTAGCCCTACTAAATGGTAGGTATTTACGATATTATTTGCTTAAGTGTGCATATATATGTAGAGGAGATACGTAGAAAAAATCCTATGAAACGTTGATTATCTACATACCATAGTGCTACCTACAAATCCCGATTCCAACTCCCGGCAATCTTTTGTAACGTGGCAACAGAGAGACTACCAATAATTTGCCTGGATCCGTCTCCAATCGCTGTATTTATTGCCCTTACTAAACCCTGGCCTTCTAAGACTATTGTCTGCTGACAGTTGTCACCGACGGTGATATTCTCTATGACACATGTCTGCATTGGGAGGGTCTTTTCGTCGGCTTGATCAAGTAAAGTACAGTCTATATGTTGAACTGGGTTAGTTTGAGTGGGACTTGTAAACTCCGAGTTTGCATTGTGCATAGCATCTTATTGAGTTGAACTGCATGAATCAGTTCGAATTCTATATATCTGCTCTTATAGCAGGACAAAAGACTGTCTTAGCAATTTTGTAGATTTTTTAATTTTTAATAGCGGCATTCTGAAGTCGGACGAGGTTACTAAAAGTATCTATCGATAATTTGTCAGTATCTTATAACTTAACCCGTTAGTTTTCCGCTATGGAGTCCGTAGTATACTCTACGTATGTGTACTTGCTGATAACCAGGTTCATCTCTTGACTGAGTTATATCTGTGTGAATATATAGCGAGTGTCTTGGTCTGATAGTGATGTTTGGTTTTTCGTTAATCATTCTGTTTATTATGGGTGATGAAAGTGCGTTTAGTTGCCAAGATATAGAGATAGAATGAGCTCTACTTAACGAAGTGCTAGATACTGCGTATTTATAGACATTCAGCTTCTACAACGAGCCCTTTAATGTACTAATCTATAGTCTGTTGGTACAACGGTATCGAGTCGAGGCATCATGGATTGCTACGATCGGTAATGTCAGCGATCTTGGCGGTATACCATCATAGTAACTAGATTAAATTACCATTTGGCTATTATTTTGGCCGTGAATTTATGAAGATAGCGCTTGGCGCCGTTTATTGTACGGGAGTGTAAATTTCAGAGAGGGAATGCTGATCTCATATTTTTTATTACTTTCCATGAGGCCAATTTACACTAGACTGCAATGCCACAATGAAGCGAGGCCGTAAAAAGGCAAGCTTAATAAAGAATTAGTACTATTTCCTAGCTACTAAAAGTCCATGACGATATGGTCGCCAGCTACTTGTCCAACAAGGAAGTATGAGTCAGAGTAGAAAATTGGCGGCGTCTTAGTTTGAGGCCATGATCTAATGCGTTTGGAATTCATCTAAGTATATTCAAGACCATCACAAGGCCAAATACGTCAGGATTTCTAACCCTGCTAAATGCTGAGTGGAGCTAGCTGGAACAACTTTTGGGATACCCCACGATGTCATAGCGCCCCTGGCATGGTACGTTCACTATCGTTGTGCTCAGTATTATATTGTAGTATATGTATTGTTATAGAATAATCATCGTCATAGCACGTTTGATGTCCCAGAACTACATAGTTCAGCATTGTGACAAAGGTAACGGCTTCATTGCCAGAACTTGAGGCGCTCAAGTTAGCGCTTGCACATGTGTATTATCACATCATCGTGATCAGCTCCTTCCTTGCACGTGAAGAAGGATTCAATACTAAAGACGGTCTGCTCATATGATCAAACCTAGGGTGTATGAGAGTAAGGCCTTCCAATTGCTGCCACGTCTTTTCCCAGGTTCTTTGGCCAGTGTGTTTGTCCAAAACATCCGCTCGGACTTGGGACTTTGCCAGCGGTAATGCTTGCTCCCATCATCCAATACTTGCTGTGCCCTGTCTTTTGTTTCTGTCTTAACCTCTCCATCTTGCGCATTGAAGAGAAAGAGCCTATCTCTCCTCCGATACGTCCACAGTTGTAGGGACTCAGACGCACTGGGTGATGCTGATTCTACCGTGGAGCCGGATGTTTCGGGTTCCTTCGTACCGCGTGATCGACCTTTCGACGCATGCGCTTCTGTGGCTTGGGGACGGGGGCTACGTTGCCGTTTCGACCGGTTCTGGTAAGTGTTGAGGCTTGACGTGAAGCTTGTTGTGATGCTCGTTGATGGATCGATGCCGGACGGATCTTGTGAATCATCACCTTTGTAGAGATAACCTAGAGCAAAAGGCGCCAATTCATCGGAAAACTCCTCTTCCTGCTGTGCCTGAGTCACGGAGTAGGGGGCAAGTGCTAGTTCATCGGCCGAGTCTTCTGTAGGCTGCATCCCGGATATACTGCACTGTCGACCGGTGACAATCGCGCACGAGGTGCTTTGGCATGTACAGTCTGGATAAAGGTTTCTTGGTGGGTCTCAGCCAGGTCCAAAGTGTTTCTGAGACCAGTGGCTCCCTCAACGAATGTACTACGCTTACCAGTCATACCCCGCGTATCTATCTGGCTCAAATGGTACTCGGGCCGTCCCCCCTCGGTCGTAGGCGCCGTCATGTGGTGGCTGTATTCCTTGAAGGTGCCGTCATGATATGTAAAGCTGAACGTGCGCGGCTGAAATCGTACTGTAGCTCCTCCATATGATAGTTCTGTAGACTGTGCATGCCGCGTGCCCCAACTGCTCCGTCACAACGAACTTGTCGTGTTGCCACAGTTTGCCTCACCAGTATGACCAGGAAGTGGTACGAACGACGATCCTTAGAATCACTAATGCATATATCGTGTATCAATGGCTGAAGAGGTTTAGCAAGGTTGACTTATAGTGATGCTTTTTTGACTATTCCGGGCCGTCTTGGCCCTACATGCGCTCTTTATGGTGTTTGTCACGCAACTGACACGAAGATTGCCACGAGAACTGGGTATTACAATAAGCAAAGTGCACAGCTCGTGAGTTTGGATCTGTTCTGACAACAAGAATATGAAGACTTCTCGTTTTATATATCCTAGGTACCGAGAGGTGGCTGAGGTTACTCTCAGCTACCTTTTGAGCTTTATGAAGAATGATATTTGTTCTTTCGCATCGTGTCGCTCTTGTACAAACTCAAACCATATGTTATATGAATACTGCACGCGGGACCCAGCTTCTGCGGTTACGTGAAGTTATTGTTGTTGAAATAACAAACTGATAATGCCTCAGGAGAAATGTCCAACCGTGGAAAGGTGCTTCAGCAAGTGCGAGAAAACCTAAAACAGCAAAGAAGGATGGCACCATTGGGACCTTTGTCCTACATCTTTAGGGATTCTTTTCAAGCTCCCCTTGATCTTTTTGGAAATCTCAGTAAGAAGGAAACACGACACACTTGGATTGAGAGACAGAGACGAAAGTACTGGCAGAGCGAGACTCGGAGCAACAAGGATGAACTAGCTGTGTTTACTGGCCTTTAACACCGGAATGCTTGCGAGGTTACTAGCTGTCAGGCTTTGTTGTTTCGCGCATACATAACGTGGTCTGGTGTTTGTATCCGTCTGAGTTGAATGTTCCTGAATTGACTTTTCCACCCTTAAACCGCCGTTCCACCATAGGCACTGAAATAAAATAGATAGATGCGATAGGTGTCAGACATTACGTGTGTTCGGTTCATTGATGTAAAATTGATTATGTTCATGTTATGTTGTGTCAAGAATCTGTTCCCTGAGCACGTCGCCATTTTGGCGCGTAATCTGAAGCATCCCTGCGTGCACGTGATACCCTAGTACCTATTTAACAGTTTGTTGCGGCTCATCTTGTTGCGTCCACACCAGCTGTTATCTTAACATTTCCTCTAAGATACTAGTGATCTCTAATGCATTAACCATCGGCTAATCACTGTGCTCCTATCGCCATTCTACTAAGTCTTGGTTTTCTAGCTAGATCCCTAGGAGCTGCTGCCCCTGCTTATCTAGTGTAAGATTGTAATAATCTTGCTTGATTTAAGGAGTTGCGTTTTGTGGAGAGCTGCTTAGGGAACTTGGAAGTAGTATAGGCTTGTCTTTTTCTTCCTTAAGTCTCTAGAACGCGTAGAAGATCGGCTTTTATATGAATAGTGAAGTAATATCTATAGATTCTAGAGTAGGCTGTGAGAACTTAGATAATATGAATATCTATCTATTACAGATATAAGCATTAAAGTACTGGCAGCCACACCTTTGGTTAATAGGCTTACCAATACTTATAGTTATGAATGACGTGATATCTGCTTTTAGAGAGTGTTCTATTGCTTCTCTAAACGTATTAATAATAGAATCGATAAACTCAGGAAGCTTTAAGTTATCAAATTTATATTAAAAAGGTGGACGCGCTTTATTAAGTGCTCTTAAGGCAACTTGATAATCTGGGTTCTCTAACGCCAGCCGGTCGATCTTAGCTGATATAAAGCCTAACTGTTAAGCTTGCTTTGTAAGTAAATGCTAGCTTCTTAGGTGATAGTAATTATCCTTCTCTGCTTTCTTGCCTTTTCTAACTAAGAGGCTCTTACCTATGAGCTTAACTATGTCTTGTATAATGTGTAAATACAGATACTTTATATTCTTAAAGAAGAGGGCATTAAGGTTTACATTTGACTGGGAGATAAAGCTACTATACGCTAATGTTTATGTGCTATAAGCTAGCTTCCCCTTACCATAGATCAATTCCGTTAGGGTTTCGATATAAGGTTTAAGGAATAGAAAGTCTTGCTATAGGGTAAAGATTGAAGGTATTAAGTACTTAATGTCTCTTATTTAGAGCAGGACTTTCTCCCTTTCTGAATAATTATTTAGACCTTTAAATACCTCTCTATTAATAATTAACGCTACTACGTGAGCATAGTCTCTACACGAGATGGCCAGAACCCGCAGTTCTAGCTCTCACATAGCCTCGGAGTCTACAAACTGCAATACTTACTTTAACCCTATCAACGTAGTCTATATATCCAATATATACTCTAAATATCGAATCGTCTCCTGTCCAATAGTTAGTTTTATTGCATTAAAGTGTTCAAGGCTTATCAGGTACCTTATCACCTCTTATTGTAGTGATTACATTCCAAGTACTCAACTTGAACCCCTAACGCATACTGGGTATTTAAAGGATAATCTGGAAAAGTAGACCTGATAGCAAGTTATGTCTAAAAAGCCTTTTTAAAATGGTAGTATTACTAGGAGTAAGCCTTGCCTACTACCTTCTTTTAATGGTTAGGTTTTGCAGATGATAATGTAAAATTTTGGTGTAGATATGACTGTCAGAATATTTACCTTTATTAGTATAACTTTCAGCGAGCGCGTTAAATGTTTGCTGATCTAATTCTTTGCCTTGCATTAGTCTTTCTTTTTTGGAGAGGAATGAAAAGCTGATTCTTACTAGTATATAGCTCTATAGGCTACTAGCGACCGAGGCTACTAATATTATGAATGGCTTTAGCCTGACTTCGGCCTTTGGGATATTGTATGTAAGTTCCTGGAGGTAAATTGAGAATCTGCGGTTCTTTCTTATCCCGAAGATTTTCTAATGTTATGCCGGATAGCCCTATAGCTAATGGAAGATCCGCATTTGGAATCTCTCCTATTATATAGTTCTGAGGACTGGCTCTGTTATATCCTTTGGTTTTAAATATACCTATTAATTAATTGACTTTTTTCCTGTTAACGTTATAGTCGTAGGATGTATTATTAGGGGCAAATAAGAGGTCCTTAATTCTTACTTTAACAATACCCTGAAACTTTTTATTCTTTTCTTTTGCTATGTTTCTAGATAAAGTATTAAGTCTGTTGCTTTAGTAGTGTAAGGCGGACATTAATCCTATAATAATTGAGTGAGAAAGGTGGAATTTGTTTCTGTTTGTTGTCTACTTTTTCTAAAGCTTTTAATAAAAATTTTACTTGGCATTTATATAGATGACATGCTTTTCTTAAATAGTGTTCAGCTCTCTTAATCTTTATTAAAATACAGTTCATATACTGCGATTTGGGGGTTTACAGGGATATAAAACTAGCCATACTGTTATAGGTCTATGGGAGGGGGTAGGGTCTGAGTTTATGCTTAGCCTATTACTGAATTTGGCTACCTTATATTTAGCTTCTTTGCCCAAAGTCAGTCCAGGGTGTCTTAAAAGAGATGTAATACGTGTCTAAGTCTAGTGTTAAGGATTAGTAATATATATAGTATAATTATAGTTGAAGGGAGTTAGACTATCTCAGGGGTAATTGTTTCTAAAGATTGTATTAATGAGTGCTTGAGGGCTGTGTAGGAAAAGACACGTGCGCTGGGGGGGGCTGAAATTAGATCCTGGCATCACAGTATACTGAACTTTATAGGGTAGTTGCTAAAATTATTCAGGGTAGCACATTAACCAGGGCGCGGGTTTCGATTCTAAGCGAACCTAGTGATGAGGCTATGAATGAGAAGTAGCTGTATGTATATACTGTACTGTTCTGTATTGTACTATAGATATTTTGCTCCTAGCGATGAATGTACGGGAATCGATTCAGTACATACTAGCATATGACTTTAGTAAAACTTGCAGGGTTACGGAACTGATATCGTTATAGGATCGGTTTATTCTATCCTAGCGTGCTATACTATACCTTTACTTAAACCGTTTTCTCTAGACTGTAAGTAGTTCTATTATTTTCTTAAATAATAATGATATGTCTATATTAACCTGTATCTGTCTAGATATTAATTATATTGAAACTTAAATGCTATACTGTACTTATAGAAGATGATGTGATGCCGCTCCCTAAGGTGTTTACGCTGCGTTAACAAAGTAATACAAAAACCTCCCTGGGTGAGAAACTGAGGGAAAATGGAAAACGTAAGTTTCTAGCACTATTAGCTTAATCTGTGGCTAAGCGAATTCCTATTAAATCACTTCCCTATAAATAAGTAGATACTAATGAACCAGTTTCTGTTATGTCTGGTTTGCTATGGAGTTACTACCAGAAGCGGTATACTGTTAAACATTGGTGTCTATTTGCTATTGGTATAAGTAAGATCTCTGGTAGGAAACTATATATAGTCTGGAGTTTAGTAGCTAAAAAGCGCTAAGAGAAGCTTAATATGATGCGGCGATTCTATTATCCTAATGTAGTCTAGAATATAGAGTTTTATATCTCTGATGATGATGGCTATTTTGTTATCTTAGAGATGATAGAATCCTCTCTATTATATATCTGTTGGGTGCTAGTATATCCTTCTGAGCCCTAGCTTAGCTTAATTCTATACTAGGTATATGGCAACTAATACTATTCTGAAGAAGGTAATCGAATGTTAGGATTAGATACTTTCTGGCCTTAAGTATCTTATTTCTAATGGCCTTGTTTATGAAGGCGTGTCTTGTAAAGGTGTTCTGGTTAATATGGCAGGAGATATTAAGATTAGTGATATAGAAATGTGTCGGTAAGGGGGAGATTTAAAGAAGCTTCTCGATTCTTTTAGTAGGCTTACTATAATGCTAATAGATAAAAAGAAAAGTCGAGAAGATATATTAGGCCTATTGTGTTTAGATTAGTGGTCTGGCTAAGCTGTTGATATGTTTACCTTGATAGTCTCGCAGCCTAGCTGGAAGAGGCTCGCCGAATATCCGTTTTGGAAGATGCGAGTTAAGCATGAGCTGGAGTGGTTTGTTTATTACACCTCGATCACTGCCTACTATGATAAAACCTAATTTAGGTTCATTTAGCAAAGTTATGTACGGGAAGTATATTGTTTAACCCATGTCCCTATGTATGTTTGGTACCTATATAAATTGGTATGTTGAAGTAGTAAATGTCAGCCCTGCCGCACTACTGACAAATTTCGTACCACTGGATCTAACATTCTTGAACTTGTATATAGCAAATCGGCTTGGTTTTGCCCGATACTGCTCACTTCTATGATGGTTTGCTATTTCGAGACTGATTCCATACTTGTTGTAACGGATAACGAAGTCTACGAAGAACATGGGACCAGAGCGTCTCTTTGACCCCTGTAGTGCCAATAGTATGATACTAGTTCCTGGGGCAATTGTAAGTAGAATAGAGCAGAGAAGATACATCTGCAGCAATTGCGAAATTGAGCCTGCCATCGTGTTATTGCCTTTTCCTACTTTGCCAACCAGACTTTCGGTCTATTGAGATATGTAATCTTCTATCTGGCCACTCACATTCCCGAAACCCCTGTAGCTCTCTTTAAACTACTTGATAAATTCTTCGTCTGGTACAGGGTGATGCGAGTCTAGCGTCAGTAGTTTATTATTGATATTTTATTGAGAACGCCCTAAAATGGACTAAACGTGGCGTATGCCCGTGTACTACCGCGCTAAGTACTCGCCGTTGCATTATCGGAGTCGGAATCGCTGCCGGGGCCCGGTGGTGATATATCGGGGTCAACCCACTCATTAAGAATGCCTTCCCTCCCCTACATATGGTCGTTAATCGAGAGCAGAATGGGCATCATCAAATAGCTTCAAGGTATCAAATGTCCCACGAAAGAGCAGGCAAATAACATCGTAGAAGGAAAGGACTGTATTTATGAGGTAATGACTGGCGGCAGATCCTCCATCGCTATAAGAGCTTTGCGTTAAAGAGAGTCAGACTTTAACTCTAAAGACCAGATATATCCTATCCCTGTAGTGCCATGATGCCAATCTAGGACTTTCTATCACTTAAGGCCCTTAAGACCTACGGCAGTTGTCCTTGAACTCACTGTAGCACCCTAAAGTCAGGAGGGCGGGCGATATAGCACATGCATAGGCAAATTGAAGTGGTATAGGCGCATCTATAAAGCAGCCCTTCGAGTTGACGCCCCCTTGTCGGGGTCGCGGCGGGTTTTGAGTTTGAGTCTGAGCTACTTGTTCGTAAGCGGGAGGCGGCTCCATTGGGGGCTGGTCTTTTCCGCATTAGCTTCTGTAGAGTAGCAAATTTGGGTGAAGAATATACCGGCGCTGACAGCCGAATGTTTGGTAGGCTGCGAGGTGCTCATGATGAATGACGGCGATGTTGATAGCGTGGGGCGTGGCGGAGTGGGAGATGCTTGTGATGGGAGACCATAGGGGCAGTGCCGCCAGACATCTCTCTTTTATATTTAACTATGGTATTTAAAACCAGTCTAGACCGCATATATTTATTTACTTATGCCAGAAGGCCTCGGATACGGTATAATAAGATAAGGCAGCCTGTTATAAAGCTACGGAAGGTAGGGCATAATAACTTAACTTCTTATCTATAAGTAGGACATAAAACTACTTATATTAATATTTTATAATCTAACCGCCTGGTCTACCTAAGAATGCTTATGTTAAGTCTCTTATAGCCTTACCCTTATCCCTGCAAGCTTTATTAGTCCTAGTATACTCCCTAAAGCCTAGTATATGACCTCCTAGTTCCTCTAATATATAGAGGGTTATATAGGCTATAGGCATAGCAATAACAGTTTATAGGTAGTTATAAGTTATCCTTAATAGCCTAATATAAAGAACTGATTTAGATTAAGGTAACTGCACTTCCCTGCGGTTTTAGTAAAATTAACCCCTCCTTAGATAAGTCAATAGCTCTCCTTTCTGTTTTATAAGTATGGCTCCTTACGGCTAATTATTACTATATTGGAGATTAAGTTAAGAAAGGGCACCCTTCTGCCTTGCAGATATCGCCTCCTAGTTACGCGAATACTATATCTAGTTCTCGATACTAATAACGCGCTAGAGCGTATCCTAGTGCAACTAAATGTGCCGCGACACTATACTTTAACCCCTCGTACCTAGCGAGATATGTAGTATTGATTGGATAGGGGAATAAGGGGTTATAGGGTACGTGATAATGTTAGACCCTAACGAATTGATAGATGGGGGTTCTTGGTAATGATTTCTTCGCTTATTCATGCCTCGACGACAGAGAGCCAGTTATCCTGATTAGAACAGGATACTTACACACTCTATTGAGGCTCTAGAGTTAGTGCGCAGTCCGGAGCGTGCGTCCAATGGCCTAGACTCCTACTTGCGCCACCTGCCGCCGGCCAACGGCGCAGCGTGATGACATTTAAGCTTTATGTAGGGTTTATACACGTTGCGTACATGACTTGATTCGCATTAACATTGGAGCTTAGCTTTCTCTGGGGGCAGAAGGTGGCTGGAGGCTCTCTCGGGTCATGTGAATCATGTACTAATTGTCCTTAGGCTCCTATGTGTCCCAGCCCGCTGGACAGGGACATTGAGTGGTATGCTTAGCTCCTGGTGGGGTGTGCTTATGTTGGTGCGCCAAGTAATGTCTAGCTTCGTGTGATCGACATAGTGGGTGTCGATTGGCAATAGGGTAACGCCTTCTCTGGCGCGAGTCTCAACGTTGCCCGGCGAACTCCACACCCTTAACTCCAGTCATTCTATAGAGAAATAACACGCTATCTGGCTGGTGCCTAATCTGCATGCACGGCAAACAGACCGACTCGTCGCGCCTTACTCCGGTTGACGGATAGATTGCTTGATTCCTAATCAGCTCCTGGAGGCTAGGGTGGCGCGCTAGCACGTTACGCTACACTGCGTAATTTGGTTTTCGCAAGTAATCCCTTTGTTATACCTATAGATACTTTGCCGATACCTGGCAATTTTCGCCTAGCCCTGGATGTTTATATTGCGTAAATGTGGTGGCCACAGTTCACTACCCTGGTCTTTGAAATTATCTTAATGTATTCTATACTACGCTAGATAGCTTGTGTATAGGCAGCTGTAATACAGTCACGAATACGGTATCGACCTGTGAATATAAAAGAAACCTATCCTTCTAGATGATATATATACGAAGTTAGAAACTCATCAATGGAATCCTTTTAGAGCACTTTCGACAAAACAGATATACTTTAGCGCGTACCTTCGGTTGGACTCAGTCTAGATGTGGCTAAACGCGATTGCCTGCATGACGATTCGATGTCGGACGACCGCGAAGCCTCTGTCAGACTTACTTAGCTACTTATCGACAACCAAGGAGATGTGAATGCGAGGGATTGTAGTGGTTTGACACTCCTGCAAGATGCAGTATCTAATGGTAACTATAAACTCGTTAAACTCCTCTGTGAAAAGGGCGCAGATGTTAGTCTGAGAGGTTTCGATGGCCTTACGGCATTATATGAGGCAATAATCTTTAAGTTCGTGAAGATTATATAGTTTCTATTAGAATAAGATATACAGATCGATATGCGGGATAATTCTGGCGATACGTCGCTGCATATTATATCGGCCACAGGTAAAATGACGATTATGGAGAAATTACTTGATAAAGGAGCAGATGTGGATGCACTGGGTGATTCGGGCTATATTCCTTTGGGTTTCGCAATAAGGGAAGGCTACGATGAGGCTATGAAGCTGCTGTTAGAGAGAGGAGCATATATTAATGCGCAAGACCAAGCCAGCATGATAGAGTATGGGCTAAAAACGAGGCTAGCCAGGAGGAAAACTACAGAGACCAATTCCTTCACCTTTCTCATTTGTTCTGAGGTTCTGGTTAGTTTCTTGGCCAGCGGGCCGGTTTTATTAGAGATCGCTGCAGGATAAAGGAGGAAAGGTTAATTCCGGGTATAAGGGGAATTGCTACCAGACTATCCGGGGTATCGGCCTTTTACATCCAAAGCCAATTAAAGATGGCTGATGCTGTAGACTTGATATCACCCTCTGGGGCTTTATCTAATTGCTTTGGTCTCGTGGGCCAAGTCGCGAAAATAAGGCGACGCTGCTTATGAGCGTATTATATATTAGCCTTCCAATGAGCGCTCCAGGCGGATCAAATACAAATTTCATAAACTGGTAACAGGTACTACAGACTGCCTGAAAGCTCAGCTCCTAAATGCTCTTTTATGCTGCGCTCGTATACGCCACATTCGCGAGCTTCTCATATAATAAATGGATGGACTATACAAGTACGTGATATTTGAGTCCAGAAATTGTGTAAGAACTGCATATATTCTTCATCCAAGTATGTTGAAAATATTACGTAGAGGTGCTGAGTGTAGTAAAATAAAAATTGTTATGGAACGTGGCTCTTATTATTGAAACCTAAACTCTTATCCGCTCTTTCTTTTCCTCTATCCTTGGCCTTTCCTTTTCGGTTTATGTTCCACTATTAGCTCTGGGTGTATCTCCTTCTCTGTGACCTACTAATCCTCACCTTTCGGACGACTGTCCTAGTGTAACTGATATTCCATCTTACTATTCCGGATCCAAGTCCGTAGAACTTTAACTCTGTCCTTGAAACCTTTATAGCTCTCTTTAAATTGTCTTAAGAGTTTATTATCTAGGATGTTTTCTTTTAGCTCCTAACTATAACTGCTGTCTAACCACTTTAAATAGAATAGGTCTTTACTCTACCTTCTAAGCAAGCAATTGACTGAGTATGCCTTTTCTTAGGAAATATCTTCTTAATAATAGCTTCTTGTATTGTTATGGTTGATCTTTATATTCTTGCCCTCTATTACTGTAGTGTCTAATGCTATTAAAGATTTGAATGAGCCGATGGTAGCAGTATTACCGCTTAAGACTAATAAGGGGTCGATTGGTATTGTTAGTTCCTTCAATTCCCGTTCGCGCAGCTTGGCCAATAAAGTCTCGGTCCTGTAAACCAGAGCCTCAGTAGAGCTAAGACTGGCACTCGCTTTTATATACTTGGTAGTTATAAGATGCGAGAAATCGTTTAGCTTAATTGGATTTATGTATACTCCTTTAGCGTTAAGCTGGTAAGTGCTGCTGTAGATACTACTAAGAGGGGGGTTAAGGATATTTAGTGCTAAATCAGTTTTTTGGCTGTGCGAAGAATCCTACCTGTAAGATTTTAGCGATTCTGAGTCTGTTGTTAGTGTATTGATTATGTTAGCGGAGGGGAGATTGTTGCTTGAATTATATTAGTGCTCAGGAGTAAAAGATTTCTTTTTTAGTAAGAAAGGTATAATGGTTAGCTTAGTAGGATGCCTGTGCTTGGTATTTGCTTGCTTTAATATTAATAGACTATTTATTATGTCTTGGCTGTCTTGCAAACGACGCTTACACTTACTAATTGGGTTAGACTTCTTGAAGATACTATGAATATTGCCTTGATGATACTAAAATTCTTTCTTTATTAGGTGTTCTTTTTGGCACCTGGGATGAGGGTAAGGTATGGCTCTTGTATCTTACTAATAAGTGAGATACTTTAAGAAATATTAAGAAATGTGGCGCTTCTAAGCATCTTAGTCTGACCATTAACGTATTCTTTCTTTAGTAGAAAGTTCTGCTTACCCTAGATAGATAGGATAGTACCTAGCGCATACTATGGCGTAGCAGAAAGTGACTAGATTATAGTAAATGGGAATTGTCAATTTCTTAAGATAGTCCTTGCAATAAGACAGCTAGAGAGCTTTATTCTTCGTCCAAGCGCTATAAATGAAACAGAAGCTAGCGAATCCCGTTTCCTGCTTATATAATTTCTCTAGGCATTAATATACATACCACCACCGGCTCGTCCTAAGAACTCTAGTATAAATTAGTATTTACTTGATATAGCGATGATAATGGGTTGACTTACTTTATTAAGTCTTGGCTGTAAGCAGTAATAGGGCAGTAGCCTTAGACTAGCTAGAAGCCTTTCTAATATACCATAGAGTAATTATGAGACCTTAGTGTGATAAGGTCTTAAAGAGTAGCAATCCACTTAGGACTACGCGGGCAGGCCTGCTATTACAAAGTACTTGCAAGATGCAAACGCTCCTTAGGAAGTACGTGAATAATACAGTAGAAATGATCGTAACGCTAATCACTTTGCTTATAATTATCTCAGCTGGTCTTATATATAAGCCTCTAAGACGCCTGAAACTCTCTTAAGTTGCGATCTTTAAGAAAACGTCGTTCTTTATAAGCGGCCTTTCGCACCAGCTTAAGTTACACCCGCTTATCCAGGGATATAGTCTCGATCTTTGAATTAAGACACTCAATTTTTTAAGTATATAAAAGATATTCGGGACTATTCTATATATCTTTAATTATGCTAAGAGGAAGCGAAAAGCGTAGGTTGGGGTTTCTTATTACTAATGTAGAATAGAAATCTTCTACTAAATCGGTTCTCAATTCTATGCCAAGATAGCTTCCTGCGCTATCTATAGTCAAGATGCTGCTAAGGTACTTGTTCATAAGTACGTTGGTGTTGTTCTGCGACGCAAAGCGCAGCACCTAACTAAGCGTATACCTGTTATCTATTCTAAACTTAGTTAAGTTAATAGCATGATCTGATAAGTAACCTACTATTTACTTTAATAAGAGCTTTATAATGTACGGCGTATAATCTGAACTGTGCTGTAAAGCCTGCACATCTTCCCCAGTCTGAAAATTAGGAAACCTATGATTTTAGGTCTTTCTGCTTGGCTTTAGGTCCTGTAGGCGACCATTTAGGAAAGACAGGCTTTTCTTTTATATCATCTGCCTATTTGAGGATGCAGAAATTGCCGTTACTTAGTAGCTAAAGTGCTAGGATTTCTTTGACTATTCTAAGGTCAGCGAAGGTATAGGATGAGATAATATTAGCTAGCTAATGCAATATAGGCTGTATAAAAAGTAGCAGTAGAAGACTATCTGGCCCTACTATATACTCCGCGAATAGATGCTTAGGCCTGTATGATATTTGAGCTTTAGCGCGACTTATTATCTCTGGCGACTTACTGGTTAACGTCTGTTCTTTTGTAAATTTCTCTTGTGAATTTCAAACGATATTCTAGGAGACCATCTTTCCATAAAAGGATGCATTGTATATCCTAGTATTAGTTAGAAACGATTGGCCTTAATCGGTGGATATCTTACTTGATACGTTGCTTGGCATATCTCCTGACATCTTGTAGAAGTAAAGCAGTAAGTATTAAGTAGGTTTATACTGTTAATTTGACTACTTTTGTGAATATAGTTATGAAAATCGTTAGTCCACAGGCGATTTTATATATGAATATAGTTCTCAATAGTTATAAAAGCCTTCTTCTTTTGGCCTTTTTTCCCTTTTAAAAGGCCTATCTTTGTTACTAGTTCCCCTTTAATGTACTGGTTTTTATTAGTAATAAAAGTTATTAGGGTAAGAACTGATTAAGTATATACTGGAGCTATAGATCTTTTAACATTGAGAGAGAGATACGTGTGATTTACACGTTCCTAAGCATTATAGAATCTCCGCATTACGCTACGAATGCTGTGTACTGTAGGTATCTTTTTACCCCCTTCTTGAGGCAGTCTACCTAGCTTTACTAATCTAAGGAATTCAGTAAAATACTTTAAGGTTTGCATATCTTGTGGTGTTAACCCTAGGAACTTTTTCTTATAGCTAAGAATATATTAGCTTGGATCTGGTATTAACAGAATATTACTTACGCTTCCTATAGCCTCAGCTCGCGGCTGTATCTCTCTTTACTCTGTTTGTTTAAGTTTTGTCTTACGGGATACGGGTTAAGTTGAGAATGGTCTTGCGAAAGGCCATTTAGGATTGCCCGCTTAATTAGATTATCTGGGTTCTTGGCCTTCTGCCTATGTGCCTTTATGATAGATATTTGAGACTGTGTGTGATTGTAAAATAAAGGGCTTAAAATATTATTAAGCAAGGTACGGTGAGATGAATTCTGTTGGGTACTAAAGTTAAGAGAGTGGTTGATGCTGCCTTCTTATAGTAATTATAAGTAAAGGCTAGGCAGACTTTATGGGCTGTGTGCCAGTTCTACTAGTTAGATAATACGGCCTTCTTTAAGTTTTTGTACATTAGTCGGGGGCTGTTTGTTAAGCATAATGACCAGAGTTGGAGGGTGATGATTATAAACACCTATATCTAGGTGGTAAGGGTACTTCAGGATGCTTAAGTGGGTCACTGAAGCTAAGGCTAAGCACCCCCTGAGCTACGTCTGAGGCAAGCCTGAGCTCCCACCCATAAAGCGGCGATGATTTGTTGTCAATATTCTCCTTCCAAAACATCTTACTCTATTTCCAGTTATCAATCGTCTTTCTATTCCCGGTTATGTTCTGCCTTTTCTTATGCCGATATCTCTAAAACGCGGACTAGCACTTCATTATAAGATGACTAAAGAAATGATTTTGCATCGCGTCCAATTCGGTGCATTGAATAACCGAGAAGATTTCTTCGCACATATTATCCTCCAAGGCAATTTCGACGAAAACCACCTTCGAGAATAAGCCAAAGTTCTAATGCTGGCTGGGTCGGAGACCACTGCAACCTTTCTAACTGGTGTCACTTACCTATTACTTAAGAATCCGGATACTCTAGCAACACTGTAAAATGAAATACGGACATCATTCTCGTCTAGCGAAGAGATCACAGGAGATTCAACGAACAACATGCCCTATCTGAATTCAGTCATTGAAGAGGGTCTCCGTTTGTTCCCACCCGCTCCCTTCGGTCTCCCCCGAGTCTGCCCGGGAACAGAGATAAATGGGGTCTTTATTCCAAAGGGTACTGTTGTATCAGTAGACACCTATGCCGTTTCTCACGACGAACGCAATTTTCCGGAGCCCAACCAATTCAAGCCTTGTCGCTGGATGGATGGTGAGCGTAAGGTGAACAAAGACGCAAGCCGTCCGTTCTCACTTGGCCCCCGGGGTTGCCTGGGTATCAATTTAGCATACCTAGAATCTCGAATCATACTCGCGTCTCTGATATACGCATATGATTGGGAATTGATCAATAAAGACGCCGAATGGTTGTCGCAGGTTACGTTCAAGACTGTCTGGAAGAAGCCACCATTGATGGTTCGGTTCCACCCGCGAGGCTTCTCTGCTCAGTCTCAAACGCCGCTGTAAAAAGATCGAGTGATTTTGAAGAAAAAAAAAAAAAAAACCCCGCAAGCTATATTTCGGTTACCGTGATGGACGATAAGGCCGTGATCGGCCTGCCTCAATATCGTACGGGATGTGTTTCTGCCGGTTATGGGAGGCGCAACATAACACTGTAGGAAGGACGAAACGGGGATAAACATTGTGTTTCCATAGGTGGAAACATGGGGCGGAAGTTGTAGATGGCAATTAGTCTAAAAACAGGAAACTACAATGATTGATAACTCTTAAGTAGGGACAGCTTTGTAACTATAGGCTAGCCAAATTGGAAAGCTGTTATTCTGTCTTTCAAAAGTTAAGCTTGGAGAAAAAGGCCTATAGGATGAAGAATATTTTTTGTGGCCTCCAAAACCCAAGTGCTGAGCCCCCCCAGGGTTTGGCTGATTTACGGATACACCTGCATCCATGACTTAATCCAGTGCCTACCATCCACTTGAACTGAGTTAGGTATCAGTCTGGTCGATGTTTCGCCTCCATAGCATTGGCCCTTTCTGTGCTGTTATATACTGTACTGTTAATTCTTCTATATTATGATCTTTTATCATACGATATCTTAAACCTGCAGCAGAAGGCAAAAGAGTAGAACGTGATAGCAATGAGAAGCACCGAGTACGCATGGATAAAAGGAGACAAACAGCAGGCTGTTTTCATTAAACCTTATTATTACCATACTGTAGAAGCGACAGGCGATTTTACGGCAAACTGCCGGGGAGATTTATAGTCGTCTGGGTTGGCACAGACGAACACTGAATAATGCGACGGGATTCAATTCAACCTTTGTACAGTAGGAGCGCCCTTTTGGCTACAAAGAGCTGGTCCATCTTGATAAGCGCCGACTGAAACCTCGCTCATTTGGCCTAGCTTGTCTCCAGGTCCTACCATGTACTGTGGTACCATTGGGTACGAGCTTAGCGGACCAGTCCGGAGCGACGAGTTCTCGATGTATGGGCGATCCGTCCCTGAATTTAAGTCTGATACAGCAGACCTCGTTGATAGAATCTCGTCCTTTTCTACCTTCAATACCTCCAATATCCTCCTGTCCAACCATTACAAGCCTTGATTCTCCGTCGTATGACACAAACGTCGACAACTCATCTCCACGTGAGTTAAAATACATACTTGGATCGTCCATCTCTATTTCTTCCCTCCCAGTAATGGCATCTCCAATGTGAAGAGATATATTAGACCTCTTGAAATGGATAACGTTTTTGCGATACTTATCGGGTTCATAATTCTGTAATGAGTTGAACAGATCATCCCTGAGGAAACGAACATCTCCACCGCAGTCGTTGACGAACAGGAGAAATTCTTTTTTATGCTTTCTTTTAAGTTTAAAGTTCCTTCCCATGATGCCGGCTACTGGACCGCTTGAGCTTTCATAGTTGATCTCTCTAACTTTTTTGAGCCATACTTCGTCCTTGAAAATGGATCCCCGTAGATTAGCAAGATTTGATTGCTCCCGAGCTGCCACTGAGCCGCCAGTGACTTTAGCTTTGATAAGGGAATAAAGATGTAGTGGCTGGAGGTGGTCCGCGATTGAGTGGAAGATGTCGATGTTCAGTGAAGTTTTCATGAGAACTCAACGTAGAGTGATAAGGAATAACAGAAAAAAACAGCATGTCAACAAAAGGGTCTTATATAGCCTAGCCGCGCTGTTTTTCTGAATTGAGATCAGTACAATAATCTTTATAACGACGGAAAGAGGACGTACTATTACACTGTATAGCTAAAACGCCGCTATTCAGATGTCACTACCATACATCTAGCAAAAGCAATTTGCGAGCCCATGAAATCACAAGACTATACTAACTATAGTATTAAGCTGTTATGATACTGTATGGCCCTTAGGACTAATGATAAAGAAGTGATTATATAGCCTATATACAGCATATCGTATGAAAATTCAATAAACTATTTAGTAATAAGGTGCTTACTGCCTTTCATAATTATAAATATAGACACTTTTCATATTATTCTTTTCTTTTTATTCATAGGGTTAAGCTTGCTTTGGACGGTGCGGCCCTGCCTCATAGTTACTCCATAAGGACTGACGCGATGGGAAGGGTTGCTCTGTTCTGTAGGCCGTCGGTAGATTCCTCACTGCTAAGCTGTGCGGCTGGTAAGGGCCAGTTTTGCTCCAATAGCTCTCAGACTACTTTTGGAATATCGCAGCGTTTCACATCGGTCCAGCATGAGCGTTATAAGCAATGATGCCCAATAAAGGCCTTGTGCGTGGGTTTGGAGGCTACGTCCGCACGCTCCATCATTGCGTCGTAATCAGGGAAGTGTCTGAAGCCATCGTCCAAGGTTTGGGACATTAAATTGACGATCATAGAAAGTTGGCAACCCTCAGGTATCACAGCTTTGCAACGATGTATCTCCTGGCCTGTCTGTCAATCTACACGCTGCTATGCGCTGCCTGTGATGTCGGTAACGATTATTCTTCATTGGCCACTCATGCAGAGGTGTCGATCACCCAGAGCGATACCGTGCTCCTTCCGGAGAGCATCGCGGAAGTATCTGGAAAGCCAGCCACAGAACTCAACTCTGATGGCCCCGATTGTGGTTGCCAGTTTCATCTAAATCCTTCCCACAACCCTGATGTCATAGTTCCCTCGGCAGCGGCGACGTCCGGTGGTGATTTGAATACTGTACCATCCGATGGCAAAGAAGAAACGAACAACATTCCACCGGTCGAGCAAGGGACAGCATCGTCAACGCTTATCGGGAGTACCGCCGACACAACCGAGATCAATTCGGCGATGAGATCCAGTGATGGAACAACTGGTCTTCCAGCAACAGAGAAAACGACAGATATTGATTTTGCCAGCAGTACACGTACACCGGGCCCCACTCTCACAGAGCATACGTCCATATCGGCAACTCGAACAGGTGCAGTGACAAATAGCAACGAGCCGACTAGCGACGGCACAACAGCACCAGCTGACTCTGCGTCTACGTCAGATGCCGAGTCGAAACAAAAGTCAGGCTCAGCCACCACTACGAGCAGAACGCAACCTTCTCACACGACATTGACGCGCAGTACCACCAGCTCATCAGTTGAGGCCGTACCTAACGAAAACATAGGGTCGGAAGACGGCCAAGTCGAACAGTCTGTCAATTGCTACGGGAATGATGACCTTGCCACGGTAGACGCTTCTCGGATAGCATCAGCAACGTCGTTTTGTGATCGATTTAGCAAAACCCCACTGACCCTCCCGGGCTGGCACGAGGAGTCCAAGGTAAAGGGGATAGCATTCGGTGTTAACTTTAGCAAGAGCAGCAGCCAGAGTTGTGATGAATACAAAGTGGATGACGTGGTGTGTCGACGACACCTGCTAAAGATTGAACACAAGTGTGGCAGGTTAGGGGGCTTTGTGATCGGCCAATGTGTTCTTGTATGGGCTGACCCAAGTTTGGATGGGACAGCATGATGTGAGATAGCTTTATGTAGCAAAATTTCTTGTCGGACGAGTGAAGGCACACTATTAGAACCAGATACTAAAGTAATTTCATCGTAAATCTGATGCCCTGTCGCCGTGTCCCAACTGCTCATGGAGTACCCACCGAGTCGACCAAAAACACAGCCATCGAAGTAGCGAAGCAATCGCCGGGAGTCTTCCAGCTTATGTTCCGCGACAAAGATGACGTTGTAAAGGACGCCTTGTGGGATCGATTTTCTCACGCCATGAAGGATGCCGGATTTCCTGCGAGGAACTGCAGCGGCTCTGCAGTGGCGTTTAAGCAGTTATCCGCAAAGGGAGGCAGGATCGTCTTCCATAAGCCACATCCTATTGACAAGATTGACCCAGTTCTGTTACGGATCATGGGTAAGAGAATGACAAAGAAGTTTGGATGGAGACGGGAGACTTTTGTTCTGTGTGATGACACCACCTGAGTAACTTTGAGTTTATCCACTTGTGATGTAGATGTGAGCCGGGTAGGCGAACTTTGTGTCTTATCGCGTGATGCGATAGACGTTGTGTGGAAACGACGCGAGGATTTTCTCTTTGTACTGGAAGCTGTTGGAAAGAAGTTGAACTGGAACGGCTCGATGTAGAGGAGGGCGCAGCACGATTTCGTGCGGCAGTTGTGTGCACATTTCTCAATCGAGAAGGTGAGAGTGTTTGTTGAACCTTGACAAGCATCATGGTCTCTCGTCGCGGTGCACTGGACCGCTGTACTTTCCTGCTTGGGAACCTTTAGGCATCCTGTGCAATCTCCCAGAAGCCTATTTGCTTTGATAGCCTGACAAGTCTTGACTTGGCAGGCCTGAACTTACGCCAGGGCTTAACGTCACTGTGTGTGGGCCACACGTCATGGTACTGTTCGTTGGGTTGGGTACTGGTTGCATGGGGTTCAATCGGTCAGACAGGCAAAACCTCTGCTGCGACCATCCTGCACTGTGGAGCTGGCCGATGAGAATAAATACCTAGAGTGCCGCACTTATCAAACCACTAATCCGTCCTTCCTCGAGCAACCGGTACGCCAACTCCAAGTTCTTCGCATCAGCAATTCGCTAGCAAGGCCGGGACGAAATTGATACCCACTGTCGCCACTGCAGCAGCAGCACTGGATTTCAATTACTTCCTATACATTCAAGGCAACCAGTAACAGCATCCGTCAGTAGCCTCGACAATGCCTCTCCTTTTGAAAGACGCGCCTTTCGAATTGAAAAATCTTCCTCCCGAATTGCGATTGATGATTTGGGAAGCGATGTTCCCAAAGACCCGAATCCACGCGGCCATTGTTCAAAGCTCTAAGTATTCGACGCCCACTTTCCGCATAAGGCCCTTTTCGCTGCCAAAGGTATTCCGAATCTGCAGCGAGTCGAGAAAGCTTGCTCAAGAACGATTCAAGCGCTTCGCTATCGTCATGGGCACAGAGCTCGCCGATTGCTCAGTGCCTTATGGTTATTGCAATCCCAAGAGAGATGTTCTTTACTTTTCATTCCGGGCCTTTAGCACCGGTCCCCCACTCGAGTTTGGATCTTTTCGTCGCATTACGATAGTTATCAACAGGCCCAGTAACTCATACCCAATGTACCCTCCTCCCAACTCTGATTTCGCTACCAAGACTAGCGACGACAGACTCCAAATATGCCTTGTGAAGGCGGAGCATACTATAGAACCACCGGAACACAGGCGTTGCGACTCGGTATTTCCCGTTGGTCTTCCAGAGCCAAAACCGTTGACTGAAGTTGGGTGGCCGTTTTACAAGGCAACGATGACTTGGATCTCTCTAGTGGAACAGAGCGTAGGGGATGGCTATGGCCCTGTAGTCACGGTTGGAGATATGCCACCGGTTTCATGCGCTTGTGCTGGTAGATTCGAGGAGATGAAGATAAGATTCGAGGCTAAGCAGAAGAAAAATGCGAGATTGGCTCGCAGAATGCAAAACAGAGCTGGAGCTGAAAAGAGGAGTGCCGGAAGAAGACGTGACGATGAGCAGTCAACGATTAGACACAGGGTAAGAACCAGCGTACATGGTATGATTCTGAGGTCTAGGGTCAGGCACCATCATATACTGACTGACCCAAACTAGAAACTGAATATAGTGTAAAACTTAGTAGCATGATATAAAACAACACATTAAGAGTTTAAGACTTACCTACTCAAGAATTATCGACAAAAACGTCGTCTAGCTCATACCGCATCCATGAAATTAGAAAATCTAAGCACGAAACGCGTCATGTTTCCGTCGGCTGACCCTTGTCGAGTTCAACAACTTGACTACTCCAGACCTAAACAACATTTACTACAATCATTTACTGGAACTCACGTGCCTATCATCTTCGTATAATGTATAATCAATATCCTCCGTTCCATCCTATCTATTATACTTGTACATGCTTAATCATAATGCGCCCTTCTCTGTTCGGTAGCAACACAGCTACCCGACTTTACCCCTGAAAGCAGCTACTATATGTACTAAATGCGGTTTTGCTTTGAGTCCTACACGTGCATCGGAGCATCCTGGCAAAAAGTACGATATTGCACCCGACACTCCCCCGAGGCAGCTACAACCGGGCTCTGCAAGGATTACTGAATGAGCGCAGCAACTAGTGACCGATGACATCCCTGGAGGGGACTAAATGATATCTAAGGTCATTATCAAAAGTCAATCTCCAGAGTCTCGCAGCGATGTCACCTTGTCTAGAGCTGCAGCTTTTTATGATGGAGCCGGTGGCACGACGTCTACCAGGTCGTTGGCTACTCGCAAGTATGAGCCAAGCCAGCCTCCCGAAATTACGAGGACTGAAGCTGGAACGCCTTGAGCCTGATTAACATTTTGGTGTACAGCAGGGAGTGATGTCGTGAGAATTGTTGTTCTAATATGGCTATTGCTTCTTACTGAATTCTGTAGCTCTGCCCACTTTTACCTCGATACAGAGGATTAGTAACTAGGCTGGCCGTCTATCTTATGTTTTCTTTGTCCTTATGTCTACTCGCCAGCTTGTACAAATATGTGTACTACGAGGATCCTGGCACTCTGTTTCTCTGCTAGACTGTCACAGAAAACTCTCAGTCGATCGTGACGTCGTTCAAAGAAGGTTGCACTCGTTTTGCATTGTCTCTAAGGACGCTATATATGCATGGGTATCGTCAACAGCCAGTCCTCATTCCAGTCTCGTCATCTTCAACGGCCCATCATCCTCATATACACCTTGTTCCCCACCATCTACTACACAATAGTCAAGTTTTATCACCTTTGAGCCGGCTTTCAAAGCCAAGTCTCTATCCGGCGATGCCGAGACACTTGATACACTGACCGACTTCGTGGACGCACAAGAATCCTCAAGACCAGGCGGCGAGCCATGTTGAAACCAATCAAAACTCCTCTTCCGTCGTCGTCCCCTCGGCGGATCATCATGAAGCTCACCATCTCCATCCCAGTTATACTCTCCCTCATCAGCGACACTATCGCTCCGTCGCTCCCGTTTCCTCGGACTATTACTCCGACTTTGCGTAAACGACGTAAACACATTCGCATTATCTCTCACTTGATTCGCAGTCAAATCACGAACACTCGACTTACCCGTCTTAATATCAAAAAGAAGGCAAGCAAATCTTGCCATACCTTTAAGGAAACGATAATTTTCCACGTCAAACACGGCTTGTGCGAAGCGCGCGAAGACGAGTTCCTTTGAAACTCCCGCGATAGGTTGAAGAAGTCGATTGTGGTATAATTCGACGAGTTCGGTGGATTGGGGAGATGTGAAAACGTGGATCAGGAAGGGTGGGTTCTGCTCATCAGGATTACCGCGTGGTATGAAGGCAAAGCGACGTTGATCGAAGAGATAATGGAGATCTTTCCTTAAGGAGAATCATGTTTGCTTGGTCATTTACTGGCTCGTCGCAGCAATACCTGGCGCATTCAAGTCAGCATAGATCCTTGAAAGAGGTCAGGAATTTCCATGTACTTATTCATCCGGTTGTACGTGAGCCAATGACCATCCGCGACAGGGACCAAGTGAGCGACTTCGGCAGCCCTGCTATGTCCAGATATACGACACGATACATCCCTAAAGACAACAGCATTGCGATTGTTAGAGACTGCAGAGAAAGCAGGAGGTCTGGATATTGTCGCATCCTTCCAGAGATCTGGGAGGTTGTCATGAGGAATCGCCAGTGATCAAAGGATGGGATAACAGGGTATCTATCTGCAATCCACCACGTCAGCATCTTATCTCAAAAGGAATAGGAAACACCCACAAGACGCTGGATGGTCGCCGGTAAAGTAATAATACTCCCTCTGACGTAAGATGCCATTTTCAGGTTTGTTTACCCGCTGGTATTCATCCCGTTGTTTTGTTGCTAACCAGCCACTGGCCCAAGAGTTATTTGCAACTATACCACAAGCCCAGCAAGCAACATCATAGTCAATTCCATCATTGTTCTCGCCGTCGAAAGCTGCGAGACTGAGTAAAGCGTTTTCAGTTGGATATGCTGGATGACGAAACTCGATGCGATGATCTGTCTTGAGGGCTTCACATGAGGGAGGTTCTAGTGCTGGACGGACCCGGGCCATTGATAAAGGAGTGAAGATAATTGATGCAGATTTTGTAAGTGGTTGGTTTTTCTTTATGGTAATGTCTTGTCCTACAATTAATTGTCCTGGTTGTCGCGAGAATGCTGGCTGACTCTGACGTGACGTGTTTTTACGGCGGTTACTGGAGTGACGCAGCCGGGGCATGGTTTTGCCGATCCGAGAGGTACGTCACCATAATCGCCAAGTTCATCAGACAAGCAACTTAACACGCTATCTGAAAATCTCATCTTGAGCTGGAATTAGGTTATCTCCATCGATTCCATGTTATTTTTCGATTTAATGCTATAGTTCTTTTCATTTATCGCCATGCAGTTCTTTGCTAAGCTGTTGTCACTAACGAGTAATGCTCCACCTACTACTCAAGTATTAGTCAAAACTCACCGCGTTTTGTCCTTTAAACCAATCAAAGTCTTTAGATTTCTACGCCCATTCAAGTGCTGAAAACGGGGCGCGCGTTTTCGCTTATCGACGTTTAGCTGTAACCTAAAACGCCTTCAGAGAGAGCCATGCCCAGTCTTTTCGACCCTGCCTCGCGAAAGCGGCGGTCCATTGGAGTCAAAGAACGCGCCGAAGAGGTCCTGATTAGGGCTACAAGTGACAAATATTCATAGCCTTTTACCTATAGACCTCCAGATTTTCAGAAGCTTGCTAGTAAACTTGACATTTTAATACAGTAGACCCGCCTAAACCCAGGTTCAGGTGTCTGTGCACCCTCAACCCTCCAAAGCTTTTGACAATCACTCATATCTACTCTACTCAAGTATTCTTGCTCAAAACGCGTCGCGTTTTCCATGCCATCCCTGTACGAGAAAATTGGCCTCTGGCTCATCTGCATTCTCCTTTCTAGCTAGTAATTCTATATTAACTAGTTAAAAACAATACCAGACAATAATTATTCTAATTATATAAGGCTTTATAGCTAACTCTTATTATAAAAACTTGCTAAGCTTAATTACACTAGCCTGCACCTCAACTCACCTAAGCCTGCTATTATCTATAAGTAATATAACTATACTATAACGGCAGATAAGGTTCGCGTATCCCGGCATCTCAGGGAAATCCATAATATCGATAAAGCAGCCCGCAGGGGATTGAATAAGTTAATTCGTTCCTTGAATCTAGTTAAGGAAGCATCTAAACTAAGTTTAGAGATTTAAGATGCCTCTTTATTAATTGCTCAACATCGTCACTTGGTCCCCATAATTCAAAATCTTCATATTCACCAATGCTGCAGTGTGCAATGTGATGACTATCAAATATCGGCTTCATCTTCGTTACCCCCTTCCCATAAACTGCTATTTCTACCGATTTGTTAAATTGGTCTTTATATAATTGCGGGCAGGGAAGAAGATGTGGAGAGTCTGCTAGTAAAATGCCACTCATATTCAGTGTGAAGTTTGTAAATTGCATTTCCCAGGGATCTTTCCCAGGGGCATAGGAGTGAAGAGATTTCCTAATCGTCTTGAAAAATGAGGTTCTGGCCCGCTCGAGGTCCTTGTCAAGGTAGGTTAGGGGATATCCATAATCAGAGAGGATCAATTCATTATGTGGCTTATTCTTTTCCCTAAGTAAGAACAGGTAGATATAAGACCCTTCCTTTTCGGGGAACATCATCAAAACTGGAGTTAAATATCGTGGTTTGAGAGGTTCTATCCATTCATAGGTTTTGAAGATGGAATCCCAATATTTATTTCGTTGACTTGGATAATAAATAGAAGAAACTTTTAGGCGGCTAAACTTTTGGCAAAGCTCTTCCCAAATTTGTAACTGCATTATTCGCAATAAAAGTAAAATGTATTTATTACTGGCTGATTTTATTGGAGACATGCTGAACCTATTTATATATAATGATTTCATTTTACTTATACTAAATAAAGCATGTTTATAATCAATGGCTTCCAATTATCGACATTTTCGGCCGTTTACGCCAGTTCCATGGGCCATCATTGCCTCGTGCAGCTTTGATGATATGGAAACTTTATTAGACTGGCTATAGAAGTGACATGGTACAGTAATACCTGTTTTGGTAGTAAAGAAATATTATATATGTCCCTGATTGGAATTTAAAAAAGATCTATAAGGTGGTAAATTGTTTTTTTTTTTTTTCTTCCAAGTTCTCAGCCTATTTTGTCCAAACAGCCTATCTAATGATCAACTATTTAATACCTACCTGAATAATAAACACCGATCTTTTCCAGTTATTAGCTCTCTTTCAACATAAACATGAAGACTTTCGGTATTATTCTTTTCCTTTCGCTTGTGGACTTTATTGTTGGTGGTTTGGTGACCCCAAAACCACATGGCACAGAAAGGGTGGATCACGGTGTTTGGATGGAATGCAGCCATACAAACACAGTGGTAACTCAATCTGATTTTGACTTGCTCGT
This sequence comes from Fusarium pseudocircinatum, assembly GCA_013396035.1. NCBI lineage: Eukaryota > Fungi > Ascomycota > Sordariomycetes > Hypocreales > Nectriaceae > Fusarium > Fusarium pseudocircinatum. Next base: position 53,266 of record JAAOAS010000346.1, read on the forward strand.
AAGCCGTTTCTGCCATAATCTCAGGAATAGTGATGCAAAAATGGACGAGCTGTATGAGTGGACATATATCTTCGACAAAGTCGAGCATGACTTCTCTGTACTATTTTATAGTGCCTGCGACTTAAGAACTGATGTGTTCTCTGTATTGGCTTCCAAGTGTGAGGCAAAACTCGCAATCTCATTTGGCATATGTAAGATTCATGTTGTTCATGGTACTATAGCTAACTTGACGTAGGTGAAATGCGGAATTTTGTCCGTACTGATACATGTTCCTTTTACAACTATACAAGTATTATATTCTAATAAACATTGTAGATATGTGCTATTTCATTTACATAGG